>NMRB01000368.1:244636-265148 GCA_002633025.1 Notospermus geniculatus | reverse complement strand
GGTCGTGAGTAACAAACTGGTCATACAGAAAGGGTGGATTTGTTACGTTTCCAAAAAATTTCCATCATTTAATTCAGCGTATCTCCCAGAATAGTAGGCCTATGCAGGTGTTCATGGTGGCATTTTGAAGCTTACATTTCTGCCTTTCAAATGACACCGAATATGGATGGTTTACATAAATACCTGGGGAATAATTGGGACAAAAGTGGACACAGGTCAGGGGTGGACCAGCAGGATGCGGTAGGATGCGGCGGTGGTTGTGGTGGTCGGGGGTGAGAAAAGCACTGATTAGGCATAGTAAATGAGGTCAGGGGTGGATGAAACCTTCCAGAGAGGCTCCTTTTATCATTATCTTGAATTTCAGTAGAACAGTTTTGCTGTAGATTCAAGGGTTTTCCCTGTAGGGTTCCCCCTGGTGGCAATTGCACGAACTAAATGGCAAAAAGTGGAGGCTTCCAAAAAATGAGGATATCTCATCAACTATTTGCCCTATTTGCACCAGATTTGCTGTAAAATAGTCATGAAATCATCAGGAATCTAATATGAGCACTAAATTGGGGTAAATTGTATTATTTCTTGGGTAATTTTGATGATAATTTCTAATTTTCAACAAATTTTTACCCCTAAACTTGGAGGTGAGCCAGACACCCCTAAGATTTTTTTTCCGAATTTTTTTCTATCAGATCCTTTGAAGCCATTACTTAGACAACACTTGCAACATACTGGGCTGATAACAGACAACTTACTGGGGAGTAATTGTCATTTGATTAAAAAATTTGTGTTTTGAGAAAAAAGCAAAAACACATTCTGGTTGTAATGCATTTTCCAATTAAAACGTGGCATTTACTCACAATTATCTCCATAACTAATTGAGACTATTAGATTCTGTTTTTTGTTTCTGAAAGGGCCAAAGCTACTTTCTAAGCACACTGATTATTGAAAAATCAGTAATTTTGAGCATGTAACAATTTTTCTGACCAACTTGTTACTCACGACCAGGGGCTGTTTTTGTACCTTTGGTCAATACATTCTTGCAGATGAGAGTATAACGTCACTGATTTTGACAAATATGGTGTCTGTAGAACATGTAACTGCGTGCAAGGCAGTCACAATTTTGGTGGGGGCTTCTGCATTGTATTTGCTACTGCCAGTCAAGTCATCACCACTTTCACTACCCAAAATGAAACAAAGATTCTGTGACCCGCCAAAGACTACTCTTATACAAAGACCACATGAACAAAGCCCCATAGGCAAAGACCCCATAAAAAGTAAATTTTAAAGCATGCAATTACTAAGAGTCAGTATCAAACAGCTCAGAGATGAAATAGCGCTCTTTGGTTTTGATGTTTGAACATAGAGTTAACAAGGAAACAGGAGACTTTTAGAACAAACTTGTGGAGCAAACATAGGAGTGGGATAAACATTGGCATCTCTCTATGAATCATTAGCCTCCATCGCTCAGGCTAATTGTAGAACGTGATGCTGCATGACATCGCCAAGAAACTACATGTAGGTGATGTGATGTGGATGTGAACCACTGTACAAGCCAAAGCATTACATCATACGAGGCATAGCATTGCATTGTACAGGGACAGCATTACATCATAGAGGCCGTATGCACCAAACGAAGATCATCTTGAACTCAGGTTGAGCCACAACTTTTCAATTGTTCAGGTTTGCCACGGCATTAGATGTGACACAAGAAAAGTTGTGGCTCAACCTGAGTTCAAGATAATCTCTGTTTAGTGCATACGGCCCATAAGGCTTAGCATTACATCATTGCCAGGCATTACATCATACAATGCATAGCATTACATTATACAAGACATAGCATTACATCATACAAGGCACAGAATTACATCGTACAAGGCATAGCATTACATCATACAAGCCATAGCACTACATCATATAAGGCATAGCATTACATCATACAAGCCATAGCACTACATCATATAAGGCATAGCATTACATCATACAAGGCCTAGCATTACATCATGCGTGGCATAGCATTACATCATACAAGGCCTAGCATTACATCATACAAGGCCTAGCATTACATCATGCGTGGCATGGCATTACATCATACAAGGCAGAGCATTACATCATACAAAGCATAGCATTACATCATACAAGGCATAGCATAGCATTACATAATACATGGCATAGCGATGCATTTTAGCACTGTATTATACAAGGCATAGCATGGTATGGTATTATTGCTTATTCTACAAAGAATGGTAGGATCATGTACAAAATTTTGTATGAGATGACATCATGAGATCACTGATGACAAAGGCATCATTATTGTTTGATTAACAGATGAAAACCACCTTTGAATCAGCTGACATTTAGATCTGTAAATTACAGGTCAAGTTCACTACTTCATGTTGTGTTCATGCACCGTTTTCCAATACAATCTTCAAATATACGATATTATGATTTTTACACACCAAGGTCTGTGAACATGACTGAAATGTCAAAAGCCATACGTAGGTGCCAACTCGTTATGACACTGGAGATAAACATATATTAATACTATGATATGAAATGAGATGTGGAAACGTGATATAACAACAGCATGTGATTACAAAAGGAACTGATACAGGGGATGTCCCAATTGTAGAGAGGATGCTCATGTTACCACAGGTCTCGATTATCAAAACTTATCTTTATTTGCTGTTTTGTTTTTTTACACAAGTCAATAGATGGATACTTCTTGTTATTCTGAGACAATCAGACAAGAACAAACTGCATCCTTCTTCTGCTAGTGCATGACAAGAACTTACTGCATTCTTCTGTCCTTCTACAACCAACGGTTATTGTGTGACAAGAACATCCTGCATTCTTCTGTTCTTCCACAACCAATGGTTAGTGTCTGACAAGAACATACTGCATTCTTCTGTTCTTCAACCAATGGTTCTTGTCTGACAAGAACATACTGCATTCTTCTGTTCTTCTACAACCGATGGTTATTGTTTGACAAGAACATACTGCATTCTTCTGTCCTTCTACAACCAATAGTTATTGTTTCACAAGAACATACTGCATTCTTCTGTCCTTCTACAACCAATGGTTATTGTTTGACAAGAACATACTGCATTCTTCTGCCCTTCTACAACCAATGGTTATTGTCTGACAAGAACATACTGCGTCTTTCTTACCCCTTCAGCCATGAGTCACATCATAGGAGAATAACATAACAATACGAAGGAATCACTTCCTAATACAGCAGCAACCATTTTTTGAGTCGTTCGTTGAAATATGTAGACTTCAAAGACAGGTGGTTTTAGGTTACCATCTGATACTTGACTATGTTAAGGATGGAAAAATTGTTTGATGTCGCGGCGATGACATGGCGAGATGAGATGCTCACATTTGAAGGCTTTACTTCACAGAATTTCAGATGTATGGTATTAAATGTTGACATAAGTGCTGGAGGATATTTGTGGCACACTTCCTACCCGGAATTGGGCCGTTCATGTGATGCACATCCTTCCACTCAATCATATCAAAATCATGATTTCTGGTAAATCGCATCAATGGCTAGATAATCATTCTCAAGCTGATTGAAACATTGATAACTGACTTCCGGGTCTTCATCCCATGTACCAGGTGACTGTCTTATCTGAGCCAGGAACCATGAAGGACATTGCCAATGAGACCATGACCTTATCTTCCAAGCGAGTATTTGCTGAGGATGCCTCATGGACCTAAGACTTCCTCAGTATACTGCATCCTCCCATAACAGGGCTTTGGTCTCACTCCTCTTCATATGCTCACACTCAAAGTTTTTGTAAGTGGATGAAGAGGAGCAAGGTAAGTCCCCTGCTGTGGGAGGATGACGTACTGGTAGAATGGTACATTCACATCATGAATTCTTGACATAGAAGATGAGAGCACTGTACACATACATGACATACATGAGAGTATGTTGTTGTATGCTGAAGCGTAGCAATATTGATTCCCTCATCAACTCTTTGATCTGCTGTTTACTTGAAACCTCCAAGCTTGTATCTCCTGAAGGATTCGATAGAATATCAATGCATGAGTGGGGTTAGATGACCTTTACATCATCGATGCACTCAATACACCACATGAACAAACTCATGATACTTGTGTGTGCAGTACTCCTTAACGGTGCGGCAAGAGAGAGAACTGCGTCAGATGTTATCCATATATTTTTAGGCCTACATCAGATCTGGGCTCGACCTTCTCATGGCAGCACAGCTAAACTCTGTCCCCAACAAAAGACAGCACCGCACCTTCTGTCAACATTTTCTCACATTCTATAGTTATAATTGAGAATTATTTGAAGAAAGCTTGTTCCTATCAACCCTTTCATTTTTTCCAATTCATTTCCAAGGCTTTTGGAAAACTTCACCAGAAACTAGTGAGTTTTCGCAAACCTGACGAAACACCAAGTACGAAATATGAAATTCAACATCATTTCCAGGACCTAATGTATTTCTGGAGATGGTTAGTACCACAAATGCCCCTGCTGCCAGTGCGTCTTTTAGCATATCATCTAAGACCGAGAGAGTTATGGTGCATCTTGAATTTTTAAATTTCCATTTCGTATCTACGAAGTGGAAACGAAAGATAAATTTCAAAGTTTAATACACACCATACATGTAACTCTATCGGACTAACGTCATACGCTGAAAGACGCTCTTGCAGCAGGCGATATTTGTGGTACCAACCATCTCCTGAAATACATTACGTCATGGAAATCAAGTCCAATTTCGTATTTCGTACTTCCGTGTTTCGCAGATTTGCGAAACCTCACTACTGTCGGCTCAAACATGGCATGCCTGGGGCAGATGACTTAGTGGAGTTCTCCAGGTTGAATCATGGTTACTGTTTTTCTTTCTTCAGCGTTTTCTTCCCATCCAACAACTCGCAAAGCATAGGTCTCTGAAGTCTACACAAAATGTGTATTGATTGACAGCCTGCAATGATTAGCTCGTCAACGACTGTATAGTTGTGTGCTGTGTGAGGTGAAAGAATGGTTACTGGGGATACTGACAGTGGTACCAGTATTATCTTTATCATAGCATCCTCACGGGTTATTCATCAGGTGTAGTAATGCTGTGATATTGATCCCAGGACAAATCATTCTGACCCAGACGCGATTGCATGTGACCAGACTAATCACCCAAGTCGTAGGACAAACAGGATATACATGTGATGGTAGGACAATCGGAAAACGGCCCGAGTGGCTGATCCGAGTTGATGGAGCACACAGGCTGATATACTCCGGTCGTGGATGCCCGAGATGGCCGCCTGAGATGGAAAATTGAGGGCTTCCTGACCAGTCAAAAATCACAAGAGTGTGATGGGGTGATGCTGAGAAGTCATCATGACTTGCGTCTCTTATGACCCATCCTCCCACAACAGGGTTTTTTACCTCGCTCCTCTTCATACACTCGGGACCTCTTCATCCACTCACTCACGAATGTATGAAGAGAGCGAGCCCTGCTGTGGGAGGATGGTTATGACCACGATACTAGGTATGACACGGCTGAGCTGTATATTCCCAAAGATCGCGTATTTCCTTTCAGAAATCACGAGTACAAACATATTGACCCGTCTACATTGATTTAATTACCGGACGGGATTCCATACAAACGTGATTTATTCGTTCTTCAGATAAAATCAAATCCCTGTCGTTACTGAGGCCCAGTGTCACTGAATACCATAACCGATATTACCAAGTCTGCAGTGGCTGGCGAAAAGATTGGTGGCGATTAGATCGCATGCGATATCGCCTGGTGTGTACCGGCTTAACGCTCAGTGCCTATGATATGAAGTATGAAACCAGCAGAACCAGTACCCTGTGCTCCACAACTGATAAGGAACTACACAGGGGAACTACCCCCCCCCCCCAGCATAGAAAAGCTGTTGCCATCATATAATGGGTCTGGCCTGTAATCTAACCCATAACCTCAGAGGAGACAGGCACAGATGTTCTCACTGCACCACCATTACAATGATTGCAAGGGTTCGTAACACACAGATGCGCTTAGGATAATGCAGTACCATCCCATATACTCCATAGATGGCTTGCTTTGGCCACAAGGCTTCATGTCAAAATGTATCGACAGGTAAGCCAATTGCCATTACAAAGGTTATGAACTCTGATAGCAGACCAATTACATCACCCAATCAATAACATCAGAATATCATCATCATCACCAAGGATAGCCAGCTTCTTTAGTTACAGTGATGGAACATGTAAGTTGAGCAATTGCAGATGTTATGTATGTTGCTTTCAACATACATGTATTCAGATCAAGCTTCTTCCCTCAGAAACAAATTCCTTTGAATTCACATCAGGTTGTTACGATGAAATGGGCAAGAATTTCACTCTCAAATGGTGGCCAGAAATGAAGACGAGAAAAGTGTGGCTCTTCATCATTCAACAAGCACCACTTGCTAACTAGCTGTGGAGTGAGGTTGGCCAGTTATATTCCCAAATTCTACCGCGGTGTGTTGATATCGACTTTCCGTTCAACGGCACTGCCACTTACATACATTACATAGCAAATAATATGTACATGAGACAGACAGACTCACTATGGTTAATGGCAAGGCACCCAGACTGATATTTATGTGAATTACTGTAATCAATCATTCACATACAGTCAATTCAGTGTTCTCGTGCCGTTATCCTTGGCAAGCTCTAGCCCTTTTCGCACTCTCAAGGTACTATGATCCAGGGTTTCCACCAGAAAAAATGTTTAGGGGGNGGGGGGGGGGGGGGGGGTCGGCGGGTTGTCCCCAGAAAAAACTGACCATGGGTGATGCAGGGCTCATTGCAACACATCCTTTCTAGAGGAACCAATGTTACAATTCGTTACAACCAAACAACTCAAGTTAAAGGTCGATGGTCAGTCCTTCATCCCAGTTAGCCTCATGATATTGTAGACAGTCAATTTCTAGTCAGATCCGCTCTTTGATACAGATATCTCTCCAGCTTTGACGTACAGGTTTTCTCTGAGCGTGCTAGTTTCTTCAAGAAAACAGTACACAGTGATAAACAAGCCATGATCAAAGGAATTCACTGCGAAGACGAACCAAGGAATGGGATCTGGATGTCACATGTCATGATGTCATCACTTATCCAAAGGAAAGTCATTTTCAAAATGGTGGCTTTGGCAGCCATGATGAAGTAAGCAGTATAAGCTTTTGAACACCAAAGATCAAACAAACGCTTTACATCATTTGTATTGAGAAGTAGCTGTTTCACCTCGTCCGCCTGGCAGGCTACGTAGCAAAGCTGATGAACAATTCATCACCAAGGCAACAAGAAAATGCTATAAAACAGGTCTTCATAGCATCAGATTCAAACTATTCAATCCTGTATTAGACTGTTCTAAAAACTTCATTGGGCTTCCATCATGCGGGTGAATGTACGTACGTGACACAGTAGTAGCATGAAATTATCGTCAAAGTTGGAGTGAAATGGTATCGGCAGCTGAGGAAGGCCTTTCACCTACAACACAGGCCCCAAGCCATCTCAATAACAGTAAAGAGAATTGAATGATGCTGATCCTTGTTGCTATGTTACAGTGTTCAATACGTGGCGAATTCCCAACATTCCGTTGGTATCCGATTGTCATGTCGATGTCCTTTCATACTCAAAATCTTGCAATTTGATCTCCGGTGTTATCTTATTCAAAAGCAACATGTCTCGGCTTTTAAGGGTCATCACCACTTTGAACGGACTTGGGTTTCAGCAGCCCCTAAGGTAACATTTTCATTTACTTGTTTCAGTAAAGAGTCCGTTCACTTTGTAAGCTTTGAACATGCAATATCACCTTCCTGTTTCTTGATCAGTTTAGCACTTGTAACATCGATAGGCAGACTCGCTGAGTTAAGTTTGTGGGGTGGAAGAATCAAAATCATTCTAGTAGTGCCGAGAGCCTCACATGAGAGAGGGGTGATGGATGAGGGGTGACGCAGATGTCGTCACCACCAGGGACATTTTTCACAAAGCTTCTGCGGGCACTTGTGATTCTGCACATTGACTGACTCCACCTTTGGCCATGTCTGCCACAGTATGGAACCGTTGTGAATACAGTCCTTGACCTTGGTGTTTTGACCTTGGTTGGTGGAGAGGTCATAGTGGCATGGCTGGTCTGTTCAATCTAAACCCCCACCCCACCCCACACACCCACAACTCATCAGAATTTAAACACTACCATCAGCTGACATGGTCCCCTACTATCAGTTGATATGGTCCTGAGTATAGAAAGAGACAGCCCCTGCTCTTTCTCTGGTCTGGTTGCACAAATCCATTGCAAAGCACCATACAGCTAAAGACATACACATCAAGGCATCTTGTACCCTGAAGCATGGAACATGTAACTTGAACCTGTCATGTCTCTTACTTAAGAAGCAATTTCCAATATTTTAATACGCAAATACAAAAAGGGGCATACAGATATGAATTCTAAGAATAGCAGCGCAGTTTCTGCCGATGGTAAATTTCTAATAGATGAAATGCTACAAGATAAAAAAAACTGCCTACACAGGCAAAAATGTTGGATGAAAGTTGGATATGAATCTGATAAAAAATGGATATACAAACCAAGTGAAAAATGATATAGAAAATGCTATCTATAAGATTTTCATCATGAAATTTATATCAGATTACATGTAGTTTCCTACTAAAAACCATTATGCAGCAGAGCAAAAGTAAAGCCATGAAAATGCAAGAAGGACTCAACTTGCAACATTATACCACTATCATCCATACTAATATGCAAATTTCATAAATATGGGATGAAAATATTATGTAACCTGTTGGATGAAAAATGGATATAGATCTGATATAATATGNCATCAACATCATTCTGTAAGAACCGATGGACATTTTGTCCAAGATCTGACAAAGGACGGCACACTTTGGGAAGCTCCCACAGGAAGGACATCTGAGGAGAACGTGGGTGTGTTGCAGAATGCCATTTATTATGCAGGAAAGGCTTCTTTGCCTTCTGAAGGGTCAATAACCCAGATTGGTGGCTGTCAGCTGAAGAGGGTTTGAGTTCTATTGAAGATGACCTGAGGCAATCATGCATAGGTCATGTAAGAGCAAAGAATGACGCCATCTGTATACCAAGCTTCCTGCACGAACAAGTTACCAAGACTCATTTACTGGTCAGCTCTTGCGTTCATGTTGCACTTTGAAATAAGTGAAAGACCAAACCCACCAAGTGCAGAAAGCCGAGTTTCTGATCTATTTTAAGAACAACGCTTTGAGCTGCTGGAAGACTATTGTCCAAGATCAAGATGAAAGAAGGGGCCCTCATCCTCGGACCCAATGTCATGTGTTGCATTCTAATAATAATAATAATGGCGAGTTCTTATATAGCGCTTCATAGCGTATTACGCTCTCTAAGCGCTTCACACATTATTACCCCAGCCTATGATTCAGAAACCTTTCTGTAGAAACCAAAGGGCAGCCACAATATAGCGCACACGATGGACATTTCAGGCCAGTTGAGAGTTACAGAGTGGCACGGCTGGGGATCGAACCCACGATCTTCCGATCACGAGTCCTCAGCCCTAACCATTATGCCACCGCGCTCCCCTTCTGCAATGAAATCCCCATTACATGTCTATCAACCTGGATATGAGGTTGAAAACTTTGATTCAAATCTCTCTTGAGGGACTTTTGTCTGTTGGATGACGCACATCAAGCAACCATTCATTCCTGGACATCCTCAGTACCGGTAGATATCCAGGGATGCAAGTCCCTTCTGACCTGGACATAAAGTAACCCCTCCTTGTTGACTGACACATAGAACAGTATTCAAGTAACCTTTTTCCTTGAAGTAGGCTCCTGTTGAAAGGCCTTCAAGTCATTTGACATGAAAACATTTGTCGTTATTCAATGACATAATCAACACTTCATCAATACATGCAAAAGAAGCAATCCAGATCTGGGGCCTGTTTCATAAACGCTAAAGGCACTTCATTTTAAACTAATAAAACTTGCTTATGCTCTAAGGAATAAACTGGATATTGACACAAGTCCAGAACGAGCATATTCAAGTATTATTAGTTAATGAGGTGCCTTTAGCGTTTATGAAACAGGCCCCAGGTTTCACAAGGAATTAATGAAGACAACATCCTCCCACACCAGAGGTTTTTACCTCACTCCTCTTTGTCCACTCACACAAGTGTGTGCGAGTGAATGAAGAGGAGCGAGACCAAAGCCCTGCTATGGGAGGATGGAAAGACAATGGCCTTTTCTTTCTGGTGGCATTTGAACACCTGATCAGGACCACTTGGTCAATGACTTACATCACTGCTCTGAACATACCGCCTATACAAGAACCAGTTGACACTGGGTCTGACAGATTCTGAAGTCCCATGCAATCAGATTTATTTTATCATTCAAGTGATGCTGGATCATTTGTCAATGCTTATAAATATTGGTTTGATATTAATCCACACTTTAAATGTCACACTTGGCTGGAAGCGAGTTGACTGCACCCATCAGGGTGAGACAGATATTTTTGGTTTGTCTAGACAGCTTTTTTAGTAATTCATTAAAAGTAAATTCAATTTATTATTCCTATTATTCCTTATACATGTAGAGGCTTATACCCTTATGTCCATGGAGAATACAATCAACAGTTATAGTTGAGTGCAAGACAGAGGTGGAAATAAATGATGATTGCAAATGTGACACAACAACAGCTATAAATCCAAAGTGCTATTAAATGAAGATTTACTGTGCTGTCGTAATTAGTGGATCTTCATTTTATAAATGGGTCTTAGTTGTTGGTCTAACTCTTTCGTTCCTACGGTGTCATCCTGAGGTAATCAGTGGTTCTCAAAGCTCGCTCCCTACATCGCCACACACAAACTGAACCCTCAGCTATCAACCAAATACCGACATATCCATGACAACAGAATCCTATTTTTTCGAGCTTGAGTTCAATCTTCTAAAAGCACAGACAACATTTGTTGCTCATGGTGAAGTATGGATTCATTGTACATGAACAGCAAGAAAGAGCAGGTGCTTTTTAGAAATATCATCCATGTAGGTAAAACCGACCCTGCCAAAGAGTCTTGCTAACTTAGAACGCAGAAAGGTAACACCGTCAGCAGAAAAGTGTGATATAGCACATGTTCTGAAAGGATAGGGCAGAAGTTAGGGTATATGTGCAGTGGTAAATATGTTCAGCCTACACAATGTCAAAAAATCATTTTTTGCAGAGAAAATCCCAAGCAGGGAAACCGAGAAATGCCCACACGATCACTTAATATATCCACTTTGACCAAGAATTCAGGGGAAGGGCTTCAGAACAACTNGTGAGGAGGATGTTCATTCTCAAAAGATGTTTGTCACAACAGAGTGCACAAGCTGCCACAGAAATGTTACTGCATTTATCATTCTTGGAAGAAGATGAGGATTTGGCCTAGTGGTTGCATGTGCTGCCCTGAGTGCTGGCTATTGATGCCTTATGCGAGGGTCCGTGGGTTCAACCCAGTAAGCTATGTCTTTCACCTTAGAAACCTGTTATTATTATTTCATTCCTGGAAGAAGCTGATGGAACAGCTAGAAGCCTGCCAGGTGAACTCCCAGCCTCTCATGACATCAACATCATTCTGTAAGAACCGATGGACATTTTGTCCAAGATCTGACAAAGGACGGCACACTTTGGGAAGCTCCCACAGGAAGGACATCTGAGGAGAACGTGGGTGTGTTGCAGAATGCCATTTATTATGCAGGAAAGGCTTCTTTGCCTTCTGAAGGGTCAATAACCCAGATTGGTGGCTGTCAGCTGAAGAGGGTTTGAGTTCTATTGAAGATGACCTGAGGCAATCATGCATAGGTCATGTCAGAGCAAAGAATGACACCATCTGTATACCAAGTGGTTGGGTGGACACAAAACAAGGACAAATATTATTCATGTTTCAAAGTAATGTCAACCTGATTCAATTATCAGCAGAATTCGGAATTTTGCCCTCATGGAATGAACTGTGTCGCTTCTGTTCTGACAGATTCTGGAGTCCCCGCAATCAGATTTATTTTATCGTTGAAGTGATGCTGGATCATTTGTCAATGCTTATAAATATTGGTTTGATATTAATCCACACTTTTAAATGTCACAGTTGGCTGGAAGCGAGTTGACTGCACCCATCAGGGTGAGACAGATATTTTTGGTTTGTCTAGACAGCTTTTTTAGTAATTCATTAAAAGTAAATTCAATTTATTATTCCTATTATTCCTTATACATGTACATGTGGGCTTATACCCTTATGTCCATGGAGAATACAATCAACAGTTAGTTGAGTGTAAGATAGAGGTGGAAATAAATGATGGAATGGAATCTGTCTGTCTTTTTAGGTGTGGGGGGGGGGTCTTTTGGGGTGAGGCATCCTCCCACAGCAAGGGTTTTTACCTCGCTCCTCTTATCCACTCACACAAACTTCGAGTGTATGAAGATGAACGAGACCAAAGCCCAGCTGTAGGAGGATGGGGTGAGGTTATTATGAAGAATTACGAAACCTCCAAGAACTATCAGGAAGATATGAACTTCCAAAGACAGGCCAAAGGCCATAAGATTACACCCCTGGGTAAATTCTTAATCTCATGATTGCAAATGTGACACAACAGCTATAAATCCAAAGTGCTATTAAATGAAGATTTACTGTGCGGGGTCGTAATTAGTGGATCTTCATTTTATAAATGGGTCTTAGTTGTTGGTCTAACTCTTTAGTTTCTTCATTCTGAGGTAATCAGTGGTTCTTCGCTCCCTACATCGCCACACACAAACTGAACCCTCAGCTATCAACCAAATACCGACATATCCATGACAACAGAATCCTATTTTTTCGAGCTTGAGTTCAATCTTCTAAGGCCCCGATTACATAGAGCTATATGCTATTCGGAATTCTAGGCACGTTTCGTAGGGCACACGTATAGTTTGAATCGAGCAAGGTTATTTCAATGAGTGGTTTACATCAGACTAAACTATTCTGAGGGCACACTATTCGCTTTTTGTTCGTATTGTGCATGTCCAATTTTTGGCCGTATACCGAATACCGAATATCGAATAGCGTATAGCTCTATGTAATCGGGGCCTAAAAGCACAGACATTTGTTGCTCATGGTGAAGTATGGATTCATTGTACATGAACAGCAAGAAAGAGCAGGTGCTTTTTGGAAATATCATCCATGTAGGTAAAACCGACTCTGCCAAAGAGTCTTGCTAACTTAGAACGCAGAAAGGTAACACCGTCAGCAGAAAAGTGTGATATAGCACATGTTCTGAAAGGATAGGGCAGAAGTTAGGGTCTACGCAGTAAATATGTTCAACCTAAACAATGGCAAAAAAACATTTTTTGCGGAGAAAATTCCAAGCAGGGAAACCGAGCCATGCCCACACGATCACTGAATATATCCACTTTGACCAAGAATATATTACCCATATTCTTGCTTTGATTTATCCACTTGATTCAGGGGAAGGGCTTCAGAACAACTTTGCAGCCAACAAGAAAACAGACACTTAGAGCACACATTGCTACTGATGGTTTGCCAATGACTTCAACATGATTGCTGGGAGTGTACAAACAAACCTACCTATTCAAGTGGAGCTCTACAACTATTTTGCGATCAAATGCTGTGAAGGTTAATTCTGTCTTCTTCACGTGACCATTCTGAAAAATAAACAGTTAGTGTTGGTCCATTTCATCATAACAAACAATAACAGAGGTACTGAGTCATTCACATTACCATCAACTAGGCCGGCACCTCTTGTGTGTGTGTGGGGGGGGAGCACCTTTCATGTGTGTGTGGGGGGATGTGGCCCTGCGAGAGAGGCGGCCAGGGCATAGGCCCTATGTATGCATTGAAGAAATGGCTGACTGCAGAAGACTGGGCACTTCTGAGGTATCAGCTGCAAAACATTCTTCATCATCCATATCACTGTTATCCAAATAGCTGAGTTGCCCCTCAGTAGATTTGCATCCCTTAGTTAGAAAAGTCCCCCCACCCCCTCAGGCATCAGTCATACAGTCATCGTTTACAGTCATCGGAGGGTTAGTGCCATGGAAACATTCACAACCTGTTTCTCAGGTGAAAGTCTTCGATGTGGAAGCTTATTCTTCTAACGACTATTTAAGACCAGCCCAAGTACCTGGTGATTTTTTCCCTCATTGGTATTTGGCTGTTAGTCTATGAATGATTATTTTACCAAGGTGAATAACATTTTCAGCGAGTTGTTTCTAAAACTGCCATGACTGCTTCAACAACAAATTCAGTCATTAAAACTCTCTGCTGTTTGTGTTGCTTCTTGATTGGTCAGTCATGATTAGTCACTGTCAAATTTTGTCACATGTCAATTCTGAGGCCAAGCGAAGATTATCTTGAACTCAATTTAGCCACAACTTTTAGATTGTCACATCATGCACTGGCAAACCTGAACAATTGAAAAGTGGTGGCTCAACCTGAGTTCAAGATAATCTTCGTTTGGTGGATACAGCCCACATAATAGTCTTAGCTTTGTGTTCCACCTGTGGAAGGTGCCTCCATGGAAAGCAGAACGAAGTCCGGTTTCAACAGGTTTGAGTTGGGAAGGGTTGAAACCACCTCAGGTAAAACAAACCCCAATTTGATCCCACCAGCACCACCTATGAGGTGCTCCAGACCATGAAATCACGGCATCCCGCTCAGAAAGCAGCTTGTTTGTGGCTGAACCAGTGCATTCCACCTGGATCAAGTCAATTCCGAAACAAAAAGTAAACCCAGTCAAGTGAGTAAGCAAAGGTTTGGCTCTTTCTGATAAACCACATTCTTTATTAACACCTTCAGGACTGGTGACAGTCGAACAGTCACTGAAATGATGACACCGTCATCTTGGTTTACTAATTGTGATGAGCACTTATTCATGACATTTCTACACGTGATGGTGGAGTACCTATGAAGGTTAGCACCCACGCATTGTTCATCTCGAACCAAGGCTGAAGGGTAAATGCGTGTGATGACAACACAATACCACACCTATGGTGTTCTTCATTCATATTTTACCTGCACATCAGCTCTTCATTCAAGTGAATGAAAACACATGGAAAATGATGTGCAAATGTACAACATTAACATACATCAACACAAAAAACTCATGTTTCATTGGTCAAGGTTTTTTAACTCAACAAGCTTTCAGTATGCACCATTACCCACAAATGAGGTGCATGCAGCATTTTTCCATCTCACCTAGTACATTGAGATAAGAGAGATTTTACAAAGGTACCGGTAAAGCATGGATAGATCTATCCTGGGACTATTTGGGATGCATGCAGCCTCCGCCATGAGAGGTCATGGCCACAATTAAAAGGGAACCGTTCCCTCTGAACCGCACCACAAAATGCACCCTGGAATCTGGTTCTGTTTTGAAGGAACCTTATAGCTAAGTGATGATCTGGGCCGACCGAACAGAAAGACCAATCATTGTTTCGGTGCCTATCGGCAGTTACGTTATGTGAAAATGCATTATAACTATGGCGATAGGCGCTGGTAGCACTATCCGACTTTCTGTGCTGTTGGCCCTGATCAGTGAGAACATGAAGAACAACTTACTTCATGTAATGTCCCTATATCTCTGCGGTAGCGCAGTCCTCGAATATATGGAACAGTCACGTCATGAGTATGAAACTCCTCTCGTCCGCTATCTCCACGTAGTCCTGAAAGAAAGACCAGACTCAAACAATCAGAAGGATACACGACTTGGGGGGAGGGGAGGGAGGGGGAGGGGATACTCATCCTGTCTTGTACATCACAGGCAGCACACTGACAACCAGCCAATCTCTTGGCCTGAAAGGGTTAATGACTGTATCAAGCCATTACTGTGGCTGAGGCTGTGGCTGTGTCTGTACACATTGGGACATTTTTTTCATACACTTAATTCAGATCTATTATTCTATCCAGGACAGCTAATTACTAAATTACATTGAATAAAACACTGTTGTTTGTAGGAACGAGGACAATGAATGAGACATTGAAGAATGATCAAATGAACACACCATCCTTCTTCCTATTGTGTGGCATATTTCAAAACTTTTTATTTATTTTGTGATTCACTTCAAGTACCGGTATTATGAGTGAAATTGTCTGTTTACTGGCAATAAATAGCCAAACACCACTTGTTCACAATCTAAGATCTTAAGCCGAATTTTACGACAATTATACCATTTACAACCAGTGGACAAGTATCAGATTCTCAACACCCAAAACCTGTCAGGGATATTATCCAGGCTTTGAACATTCAGGAAATATGGAGATTACTTGGCCACACAATAGAATTAAATTGTCGTCGTTTCCTGAACCAGACAATCTAAATTTCTTGGCATGAATTAAATAGTTTCCATGCAGGTACATCAAATTGCTCTCTTTCAAGTCAGAACATGTCCCCTGGTCTCAGGACGACCACACACAACTGGGGGCATACACCGATACTGTCACCATGGGTCAGTGTGACACCTGGGCCCGGTTGCACCAAACTTAAGTTCTTATAGTAAGATATGGAATTTGCTGATTTGGGACAACCCCTAAGACATGTCGTAACTACATAGGCTGGAACGTAAGGACAATATCGATGGTGCAACCCATTTTTGTTCTTAACTTTAAGACAGCACCTACGACCTTTGGTGCAACCGGGCCCTGTTGGAGAACTCGGACTTGCTTCTGATCTGTCTGACCAGAGTTTTGAATCTATACAGATGATGCTCGAGAAAGCTTCTAAACCAACCTTCTCCTGGTTGGTATCTCTGCTCCTGTGCTGAATATAATATTGCCACTTTTTACCATCATCTCTGACTCAGACTAGATTATTAGTGCTCTTCATCAAACTGACACACAAAAATTCATGCACATGTAAGCAACATTTTTAAAAAGATGTTGAAGCCGGTGGCATCTTGTCAACACAACATTATATGCTTTACATCATTTCCCCCAGCCTGTTTTTTTACTGCTCACTGGGGAGTCTCACACAGAATTTTTATCATATTTCAAATGTATTGAAGCCTGCTCTAGCATAAAAATGCAGATGAATAGGCTAAGAACCACATTCATCTCCTTAAGGGTTGGTGATAACCATTCATTGAATGCTGAGGCAGAAGGTTTACTCAGCACAATAGGATAAGACACTCGCTCATCTGAAAGGACTTTTGTTACCACGAGAATTTCCAATTTCATCATCACAAACCAAGTTCACCGCAGGCACTTTTTTGTGAATGTGGATACCATGGAAAAGGAGCATTTTTCATTTTTATTGGGTTTGAGGCCGATTTTACCACCTGCTCAATGCTTCAGCTTGTTGGGATCTACATGTACACTAACAATCCATAAACTGAAATAAGTTGTTCTCTTGGCTGATTCCCTGTAACTTTCAAGGATGGTGATGCATGTCCATATGTTGATGATCTAATGTGATTAGCACAAGGAGAGCTAAGGGGTTAGATTTAGTAGGCCTATACCAGTACAGATCTAGATATAGCCTATCTGGTATATTTTCATTCTATTACATCATTGATGATGTTTGAAGGGCTACTTCAAGTAAATTAAGCTTAGTGTTCCTTCAGTTTCAGTGAGATCCTAGGCATTGATATAGGCCTATATATAGATAGACCTAGGCCCTATATCTGGGGTTCCACCTACAAGTATTAAGTCTGAGGACAAAGAGATGTGTAGACCAACATTTTGCATGTAATGAACATTAAATTCAAAACACGTGCCCCACCCACATGTGCTGCATCATGAATGTGAATTGTAACAAAGTGCATTGTGAACATTGTTGTTCCATCGACAAAGCCGACAAAACGCCATCACTTCTACAGGAGAGTTATCGTCACCAGATAAGATCACACGATATGTACAATGACTAGAACACAAGAGAAATAGGTAGGCCTACTTATTGCCTAATTAACACCAAATCATGATGTAGGAGACAAAATAATAGACTAGGCCTATTGAATACATGGATCACCAAATCCGGCATCTCCCATCCACTTCGGGTGACACATGCAACAGCCCTAATTTAGGCCTATCAACTGAGAGCATTATAACTGCTTAGCCTACTAAGGGGGGGGGGGGCTTACTCTGTTGTTGTCTGAAGATCTTGTCAACACAACATTATATGCTTTACATCATTTCCCCCAGCCTGTTTTTTTACTGCTCACTGGGGAGTCTCACACAGAATTTTTATCATACTTCCAATGTATTGAAGCCTGCTCTAGCATAAAAATGCAGATGAATAGGCTAAGAACCACATTCATCTCCTTAAGGGTTTGGTGATAACCATTCATTGAATGCTGAGGCAGAAGGTATACTGAGCACAATAGGATAAGACACTCGCTCATCTGAAAGGACTTTTGTTACCACGAGAATTACCAATTTCATCATCACAAACCAAGTTCACCGCAGGCACTTTTTTGTGAATGTGGATACCATGGAAAAGGAGCATTTTTCATTTTTATTGGGTTTGAGGCCGATTTTACCACCTGCTCAATGCTTCAGCTTGTTGGGATCTACACTAACAATCCATAAACTGAATGAAGTTGTTCTCTTGGCTGATTCCCTGTAACTTTCAACGATGGTGATGCATATGTTGATGATCTAATGAGATTAGCACAAGGAGCGAAAGGGGTTAGATTTAGTAGGCCTATACCAGTACCGATCTATATAGCCTATCTGGTATATTTTCATTCTATTACAGTACAGGTCACAATTGACATCCCGAAATTCGCGTAAGTTACGCGTAAGTCACTCGTAACTTACGCAACAACTCATGAGCTATGTTACGCGTAACTTCCGAGGTGAGTTACGTGAATTTCGCTAGCTACACAGTGATTTATGAGGCGAGTTACGCGAAACCAAAGCCGTGAGTTACGAGCAAGTTACGCGTAACTTATGAGTAACTTACGCGAAGCCATAGGGATGTCAATTGTGACCTGTACTGTACATCATTGATGTTGTTTGAAGGGCTACTTTAAGTAAATTAATCTTAGTGTTCCTTCAGTTTCAGTGAGATCCTAGGCATTGATATAGGCCTACAATGTAGATAGACCTAGGCCCTATATCTGGGGTTCCACCTTCCACTCCAGTATTAAGTCTGAGGACAAAGAGATGTGTAGACCAACATTTTGCACGGAATGAACATCAAATTCAAAACACGTGCCCCACCCACAGGTGCTGCATCATGAATGTGAATTGTAACAAAGTGCATTGTGAACATTGTTGTTCCATCGACAAAGCCGACAAAAAGCCATCACTTCTACAGGAGAGTCATCGTCACCAGATAAGATCACACGATATGAACAATGACTAGAACACAAGAGAAATAGGTAGGTAGGCCTACTTACTGCCTAATTAACACCAAATCATGATGTAGGAGACAAATAGACTGGGCCTATTGAATAATGATGCATGGATCACCAAATCCGGCATCTCCCATCCACTTCGGGTGACACATGCAACAGCCCTAATTTAGGCCTATCAACTGAGAGCATTATAACTGCTTAGCCTACTAAGGGGGGGATTACTCTGTCGTTGTCTGAAGATCGAAATGTCACCAAGAAGATAAAGATGCAGTTGCCTAGATCAAGATTAGACATGATACGGCCTATTTATTAGCCTAACAGCTTCAACACCTAGGCCCAGGCACCTAGACCTATCTGCCTACGGATCAGACAGCAACCTAGGAGTCAGAGAGAATGATGATCATCAGAAAGCCCCCATCTTCTTATCAGGCAGACGACGGCGACATTTCCCGATACGTGGAGCTAGCATCAACAGTCGGCGTTCAGGAATGACAGCGGATTTTCATTTTGAACTTGAAACGTCAGCCTCACTCACCAACAAATGTCAAATTACACGAACAACATAGTGATACTAGAAAGTGAATAATGTGTACCTACCCCTTATAGAACTAAGAAGGCACTGTAAGAATAATAATTTGATAAAAACCATCACATTTGCTGCTTATCCGTCTACAATGTATCCTCCGATCAACATTTTCACGCCACTATGAACTCATTTCCGGGTCAGCGGTAGCAACCTCGGCTCCAGGTGATAAACGTCGTGGCGCCAAATCGATTCTCAATCCTCCCATACAGATTGTCATGCGTCATGATAGGGGTAGGATGTGACTCATTGATCACTGTAGATCAGCTGAGTTCATCCTCAATTAGTTCTCTATGTCAAATCTTTCATCAAAGAGGTTACTAGGTATCGGCTTAAGTGAGTCAAGGCTTTAGGCCTAATGCCTACGTCGCCGGATGCTCCAGTTTTGAGTGGATTGCTGGTAGAATAGGCTATCGACGTCGTTCGTTCGGGGCATGTAGTCAAAAGAGAATTTTCGCAAAGCCCCCGAAACGCCAACGCGAACGTCTCATTGTTCGATGCTCTCTTCGTGGCATCGAACAATGGGTTTGGCGTTTGCGTCGGCGTTTCGGGGGCTTTGCGAAAACTCCCAAGTGACAAACAGCGGCCGACCCCGACC
>NMRB01000368.1:199072-234455 GCA_002633025.1 Notospermus geniculatus | reverse complement strand
GGGTCCATAAGAGCAAACTGACTGTTTCGAGGCGAAGACAGTGGCGCCGCGGGAGCGGACTGGAGCGCCAATGAACCAAAGTCCCCTGCGCACGTGGAGCAGGTCCAACTATGTTCATTTAGGGACCGACAGTATGTTGCTTATGAAAACAAAATATATGAAATAAATCAATGAGAAAAATGAATACGAAGGAACAAAAAAAGAAGTCATGAAGTGATCCTCAGATTCGGACCCGGGATTCGAACTCACAATCTGATAACTGCAGTGGGAACCTCCGCACATGATCCGCCATATGCGCTGTCTGGAGAGTGGATCAACAGGTGCTTCTCGTTTCTCGCGAGATCGCGTTGCTAGCAACATGGCGGATGTACACAAACAGCAGGACATGCAGGAACTGTCGTCTGCAGGGGTTTTTTGAAGCGCCTTTTCACCGAAAGAATAACTTTTATGTCCTCAATAAAACGTTAAATAGGTGCGACTCATAGCGTTGATTTACTCCTCTTGCTGTTCGTACATTTTTTCGCCCGATCTTGTCTCGCAATGCTGTTAAGTTTGTTGCTGCCAGTCACTCACACATCATGACATGCACACTGTCACCATGGTCACTGACACTGTCACTGACACTCACCACACTGACTGACAGTAGGCCTAGGCCTACACTGCACTGCCATGAATGCACTGACACCAGTCTCACTGCACTGTCACTGTCACCAGGCGCAGGTCACATCATGACATGGTCATCATCAATAGGCTATGGTCATGCTGATAGAGGCCCTACCTAGGACCCAGACCCAGTTGAGCATGTTGAGTAGGCCTAGGCTACCGTAGCCTAAGCATGGATACGATACTAGATAGGCTACCACCACCACGTTTCGTCCATCGGTGCGGACTGCGGTGTGACACTCTGACAAAACATGACCAGAGATGATTGATTGAATCATTGATGGCGCCATTGATGACTGACATGATCTGGACACGACATAGGCCCCTATCATGCCTAGGGCAGTCTTTCTACTTTTAGCAGACAGAGAGCCTACATTATATTCTTACTTGTCTTAGGCCTAGCTTATCCATTTTCACATTCAGGTGTAGGCCTATCTTTACTAGGCCTGGGCCTAGTTTTGCAGTCACACCAGTATCACCGCCTTCTCATTCATCTCATTCTCAACCTGTCTGACTAGGTCACTGGTGTAGTAGAGCTACAATACAAAGAAAATGGAAACTGCTGACATGGCTAGTGATAGTATGGATCGAGACCAAGATGAATATGTCACTGCTTCTGTGGACGATGACCAAGAGGACGACGTTGATGAAGATGTTGGTAGTGATGATGATTATGATGACATGAGACCCTATGATGAGGCAATGGAGGAGAGGCTCGAGTATGAGAGTGATCCTCAACCATCATCAGGTGATGATGAATCATTCACTACACAGTAAGTAGGAATCTGGTGCGATTCCTGGAGTGGAGAGTAAACGAACATGAATAACTTAGATTTCCTCTGTACAGTAACTGACCGATTTAACAGGGCTCTCAATGACCCAAGGTCTCGGGTCAGATACGCACAAAGTGCGTAGTCTGAAGCACAATAAAAACCAGCAGGAGTCAGTGCGACGCACGAAGATTCACCCAATGTTGTGAACTGATTATAGTTGACCCCTGACTTCTGAGGACTGACCCCAGAAAAAAAATACACAGAAGTCTCTGACCCTTCTACTGAAAACTCCAGTTAGAGCCCTGATTTAAGTAAGTTTGAGAAATAAAACAACATGCAGACAGCCAGGCCTACTTCATGACTTGATATTACTCTATCTAAGCCAGATCATGTTTTCTGATTCCATATTATTTTGTATTTCATTGTAGAACAGAGGAACTTATCCCAACTCCTCCATTGGAGTCAAAGACATCTCATAAGGACAGAGTGAATATGATCTACATGAGGAGATACCTGGATCAACTTGCTGAGCTGGTACAGAGGAAAATGTATCTGACTGAAAAGACAAGAGACGAACTGAAGGAATGTGACAGTCGTATTGCAGAGCTGGAAAATGAGCGTGATGATGTGTATGAACAAATTGAGGAAAATCAGGCTGCCTCAAACACAGCTGCTGTTGACAGGCTGCAAGCCCAGCATGAAAGAGTCTGTAAGGAGTTACTGGCAGAGGGGGAATTACAAGCTTTGATCCAGGGAAGATTGGAGAAGGCTGAGTATGCACACAATGATTTCACATCATCTCCTCATAGGGACAATTTCGTTGACATAATCTCATTCATGAGTGTAAAGCCTAGGAAGAGTCGCATTCTTCTGGTATGTTTTTCAGATATGAGCTGGCCCAAGCCCAGGTGAAGCAGGGCAAGTATCTCCTTGCTGAAGATGAACTCATGAAAAAAGAAGTCAGCTATGAACGTGAACGTTCTGATGTTGCCAAAGAGAGGTTGAAAAAAGAACAACACTATTCTAACCAGGCCTTGAAAGGGAAGCAAGCATATGAGAGGGGGATCACCCAGGCCAAGAATGCACTTGATGAGCGCAAGAAACATGAGTATGATGAAGCCATTAGAACTTATGGAAAAGCCAACGTATACTTTAAGAAGACAATGAATCGTCGGAAGAAGAAGGCAACAGATGAAGCGACGCGTGCTGAACGTCACACGGAAAAACGTATCGACACGATCTTGAAACTTAAAGGAAACATCACTGCGAACAGAGTGAGTGAAAATGATGTCAAACATGAGTCATACAGGGGCGGATCCAGAATCATGGGAAAGAGGGGGCACAGCCAGCACACATCGTGGAAAACCTCAGTCAAATTTTAACATCTTTTCAAAATTTCGAAATTTCCCGGTCAATTTTAAAGATTTTCTACAAAATAGAGGGTGCACAGGCCGGGTGTGCCCCCCCCTTGGATGCGCGCCTGTCGTAAGACCTTTGTGAATGTCCTACTTTTAGATACAAGGCTGTTTTATTTCTTGATATTGGTTTGTTTCAGGAAAACCTGCGAGCTACCCAGGCTCGTGATCGTGCCATGGCTCGGGCAGAAGAACACCAAGAGGAGTTACAGAGGCAAGCACTCCTGGCTGAAGGTGGCAATCCTGATGAAGTTCTCATTATCCAGAAGAGACTTAAGAAGTTTGAAAAAGAAAAGGAGTAAGTATGCATTGGGTGAAACAGAGGAGCTCTAATGATACTAGACTTGCAAATGTTTGATCTATTGGAATTGCTGGGTCAGAATTTAGGGTTTGCCACCATGTGCAAGTCATACAAAGTCAACTCGTTTTCTTCTCTCGAGATATTCATTTGCCTCTTCTCTTTTCTAATCAGGGCTCATCTTGCTAAACAACGTAAGAATGAAGTTGAGATTGTGAATCGAATTCTGATGGAGGAGAGACGTATGAAGAAAAGAAAGAAACAACAGCCTCATCTATGGGATGATCCCAAGAGAGAAAATGCCAAAATAGTGGCACCGCATCCAAGACCAAAGCTTCAGATATTTCAGGATGCTAGTTTGGCATCTTTGCCGTGTAGTGGTGAAGCTGATGGGGAGGAGCAGGATTCTGGTCACATTGATTCCACAGCTGCTGAAGATGGGGAGAAACCTGTTCCTGATATAATTGCTGAGGAGTCGAGTGATGATGAAGCCAAGTTTATCGCCGCTGGTAGCTTGACCCGTAATGATCTCCCAGCCTCAGATTCTGAGACGGAAGGCGCTGCTGATTTAGCTAAACCAGAATTTGATGGTCTGTGGAGCCAGCATAAACCATATAAAGTTCCCAAAGATATTGATGCTGGTCCAAAGGTGCCTGGTGCCTCGAAGATGGACCAGGAGATTCTTCAGAACGTCTTAGAGAAACATCGGGCTGGCATTGTCAGGAAACAGGTGGTTGTTGGCAAGGAATTCAAAGGAGTTGCATTTTATAGCAAACCAGACATCATTCATTTCAAGGTGGGTACTCAGAGCATTGTCTAACTAGTGAGTTCTATCATTAATGTCAAGATGCTCAGTTACCATCTCAGATCTGAACCTCACATCGGGGACAGAGATTGAATCTTGTGAATAACATATGGTGTGAAGAACCTCGCCGTTAATACCGGTACATGAGTATCCATGTACTAGAAGAGGATGGACGATTTAAAGTACTGTATCTGTTTCTATTTGTAGGATTTCGAAGTTGGCAAATGCTACAAAAAGAAGGTAGTTTTGACCAATGTCTCATACACCGTGAACTACTTGAAGCTGATAGGAATAACAGAGCACCTCAAGGATTTCATTGATATTCAGTAAGTGGCGTCATTTCTGAGTTTAACACCCAACGATACAATCATGCCAAAGTATGTGTCTAGTGCTGATTAAGGAATGTTTGACAATACTGCAGCTCCCTTTGCCAGTTTAGACTCAAATCAAGTGTATCTGTTTGGCTTTCTTCAGCTTTGATCCCCCTGGCCAGATGTCAGCTGGTCTTACCTGTGAGATGTTGGTCACATTCAAACCAATGATAAACGAAGATCTTTTTGGAGAAGTGAATTTTATGGCACAAACTGGTGTCTTCTCGGTCCCACTCAGATGTACCACAAAGAAGTGTGATGTAAGTAAGAAAGAAAACTTTGATGCATACTAACTTCAGTAGATGGTGTCACAGTTCTAGAAAGATTAGCCTGACAACCTCAAACAGAGTCAGCTTGGACTTCAGTCACATTTCGAAGGCAGATTTGTGAGAGATGGTGCACCTCAGCTTGTTTCAAGTCCTGCTGCCCTGAAAATGACTCTTTGCTTGTTTATTTCAGCTGACTGTTGACACGACCACTGTGGACTTTGGTACATCAGTCATTGGAGAGACTCTCCGCCAGTCTTTCACCCTCACAAACAATGGAGCACTTGGCTCCAATTACGAATTCTACAAATTGACTGGTGAGTGCTTACGTGTGCATGCAGTAAGGTACGGTATAGTAAGAGAAATATTGGATAAAAGTTGAGTGACCATTCATCTTTAGAACAGGAGATTCTGGTTTTCTCTTGGTCACATAAAACTGGCACCTTACTGAAGCATACTAAAGCATTAGAACTTTATCTGTTGAACCAGGCCTCAAACAACGCAGTGTCACGACACCTGAAACGTCGCTTGGGGGTCGCCCAACCATGTCTGAAACCGACCGCCCAGCCAGCCAAGAATCTGAAGACCCAGCTAAGAAGGATACCAAGATGACAGATACAAAACCTGCTGATCAGAAGGGGGACGAGGGACAGGAAACAGAGGAGAAACCTGAGGGGAAAGATGACGAGGCTGAACCCACTACCGAGGAGTATATGGGGGTAGATGACGGTGATTTACTTCCTGGTGAACTTGATAAGAGGAAAGGCGATCGTAAGTTGTGTGTCAGCGTGATATGGTCAGGCGCGGATCCAGGATTTTTGGCAGAGGGGGGTCAGAGCCGCCGAGGTCGGCCGTTGCAGGCGGGCGCCGAAGATACGTGCGACAACGGAAATCTAGAAGGAAATCTAGAAGGCCGTAGATGCGATTTCCCGGCATTTCAGTATCAAAACAGAAGCTTTATTCTTGCGTTTTTTTTGCTTATTGTCACAAACTATTGAAAAAAAAACAATTCGTGGTGGTGAGCAGGGGGGGGTCACGACCCCCAAAACCCCCCCTCTGGATCCGCGCCTGATGGTATAGATATTGATACAGAGTATGACATCCTAAGATTGATGATGGGATTGGAAATATGTATACGGGTCCCGGCTTGCCGCATATTAAGTCGGGAGTTTAGGGGATGTAGCTTTCTTGACCTGGTTTCTTGAGGAAGCATTTATTCCCTCTATTTTCCCTTCATTTCAGTGACATCGTCGATGATAGACTCAGTCGATGACATAGAAGACCTGTCCTCACTAGATGGCATGCAAGTCGGTGTTCTCGCTTCGGGTTGGATCGAACCATTTTCATCAGTCAAAATTGAGATTGTCTGGCAACCAACCATCCCAGGAAAAGTTGACACCGATTTTGTTTTGACGTTCACTGATCCTGAGTCCGAGAATATTACAGTAACTGCACAAGCTAATGCCATTGATGTCCCTGTCTGGGTCGAGAGACAGGGGATCGATATGAAAATCTGCATGTTTGATCGTCTTTACCAGGACACAATCATTGTCAACAACAGGTAAGAGAGTGGGACTCAACTTCTCTGCCCATCAAGAGCAAGATTTGATCCAGAAACGGGTGGTTAACATCAACTTATATTATCTTTCAGAGCCACTACAGCCCTTCGCTTGAAATTCGAAGTCTGCAAAGAACTTCGTAATCACATTGAGCTTCTACCAAAAACTGGGTATATACAAGCTCAGTCGCAGTTCTCGGCACAGCTGAAGTTACTACCTCTGAAAAGCCTTGCAGAGGAGGGAGGCAAATATTTTGACCCAGAGACAGGTGTGTTGGAGGCTCCGATGATCATTCGAGTGGCTGACCAGGTATGTGTCCAGTATGGATGGAGGTTATCTTCTGATGCTCAGGAACACGGAAACACCTTGCTGCAGTTCTTTCCAATATTTGTGATACCAATTATTTCTGATATTCTTTTTCAGACAAGACCTGTCCCATTCACCGTCCATGCTGTTGTCACAAGCTCCGACCTTGAATTCAACACGACGACCATTGACTTTGGGCATGCGACCATCTATGAATCTGTCAAGGCAACTGTACAACTCAAAAATCATTCCATCTTACCTCAGAAGTTTGGCTTCGTTGGAATACCAGAGGTAAGTGGTCCTTATCACATCACATTCACCATCAGGATATGATGACATTCGATTTGGTGCTGTCACACTTCGTCTCTTGCATCTGAGGCCAGNGCTGAACGGGGGGGGGCGTGCGCCGGGCACGCCCCCCTTGGATCCGCCACTGAAACATAATGAAGGCATTAACACTTTGGGTTGTAAAGACATCATATGTGACCTGTGACAGCAAAATGAGTCGGAATGCGGCAGGAAGAAGACACCAGATGACATCAGAGAACAATTACAGAAATGGACAGTCAAATTTCACAATGGGCAGACAATGCTGAAATCAACAAACTGTTGGTTCACCTTGGGTCTTCCTCTGTGTGCATTCCGACTCATTTTGCTGTCACGGGTCACATATGATGTAGATTCTCACACTAAAGACCCTGCTGTGTCGCTTGCCCCACTTCCAAATTAGAATGAGGCAGTAACATCTATCGTGTCTTTTCAGACAGTTCAAGATACAGTGTAAGGGGATAGCAGTTCATCCTCCCCTTGAGTTATCACACCAAGTCGTCCACTTCAAGTCCACCTCCCTCTGTGACTATTCAACTGAATCCGTCTACGTCAACAATTCACACACCAGCATGAATGAATTCACCCATCCCGTTCCAAGAATAGGCAAGGGGGAGATCGCCCCTGTTGGACCAACGTCGTTTGAGTTTGTGGTACCAGAAGGTGCCCCGCTGAACATTTCACCAGCTGTTGGGACAGTGCAGCCGGGACAGGTGAGTCTTCATCTTTGACTACTCTTTTCATTCATCGATGAAGTCACAATGACAGTAAATTCATCAATCAACTGAATCATTTCAGAAACAACGGATCCAAATTAGCTTCAACCCAATGTTGCCACAAGGTGATATCCAAGGGGAAGCCGTCAGAATCATCAAGAAGGCAATGGAGGCACAGGCAGAGGAGGAACATCGTCAAGCCCTGCTGCGAGAGAAGGAACGGGAGCAAGAGGCCGCGGTAAGTCTCCATACCACTTGGATTCCTTGGGTACTTTAGAATGCCCATATCACTCACCTCTGATGTCAGGAATTCACCTTGGAAAAGATTCACTCTTCTTGCTGACCTCAACTAAGATTCATGTGAATTATAGTGGCATCATTTCAAAAGAAGTCCCTATTCCTCAAGTTTTGCTGGACTTCGTCCAAGAAGTTCTTGTCCCCAGCTCTAGAAATAAAAAGTCCTTGGTCGACCGTGAGTAGGAGGCAGTAGGTGTTTTAAGATCAGTTGATTTGAAAGTTACCTAATGAGGGATTGTTTCTGCACATTTTATTTCATACATTTCACCACCTTCACTACCATGATTTGATACTTGCACACGACCACTGTCTATGCCACCATCTGTATACAGAAAGATGCAAAGGCTGCAGCAGGGGTAAGTAGAATATGCTTGTGGCCTTGTTCGCTCATCTTGAACCATCAAGGGCTCCTATCGCTTCACGTTTAGAGACTACACTTTAAGGAAGTCACTTTAAAATGTTAAGACACAAATACACAGGTACCCAGTAATCAAGGATTGTTTCTATTTCAATTAGTTGTCATGTATTTAAGATTGAGACATGACTTGTTCCTTAATATTTCAGAAAAAAGGTGGAGCAAAGAAGACTAAGCCACAATCCCCCAAAAATCGTCCCAAAGCGTTTGATGCTGAGATTACCTTCAAGCGAGCAGAGCTTAAAGATCTACCCGAGGCTGAGAGCATCAAACAAGATTCTGATGACTTCGCTGCTGCTCATGGCTCCCTGCTGAGACAGTTTGATGGCGACTTCAAGACATATATTATTCCATGTTACGTGACGTCAGGGAAGTGTGGGGACCCAGGGGAACTCGACTACAGGTAATAGCCTCTGAACAGAGTTTCAAACTTGAGGTATCAATAGCAGCAGGGTATTCATCGTATAAACCAGACCTGTATTTGTATTTCATTTTTTCCGTATTTCCTGCATATCTTGAGGTCTGAGGGTCAGGTCTAGCCAGGATCTTCTGCCAGGATCAACATAAATCTGCAATCGTTTACACGCTGTTGTCATCGAATTGCCATAAGGAGGGGCCAGTTAAGAAATACTATTATTGCATTCATCAGCTGCAACGTTATCTTTTCTTCCAGCATCCACAACACTTTGTACCTCATCATCCACTGTCCGTCCGTCCGGCCTGAACTCATGGTGATCTCTGACAATGGACGAACAACGACTAACTTTGGTGAGATCTCCAAGGGACAAAGTATCATCAAGTCCATCACAATCCAGAACATCTCCACCAGGAATCTGGATGTATCCTTTTGGACCTCAAATTTTGTAGCATTGAAAAGGTGACAAGTGCCGGGCAACGACAAGTGTTGAAACAAGTTTCCATACTTGGCTGGCAACATTGGCACCAGTCCACAGAGTTTGTTAGCTGTCCCATTCTTTTGTGATATAGAATGGGTGACATCTGTGACGTGGGCTGGTGTCTTTTCCTGCATTAGACAACTCCAATGTTGTATACAGAACCATTAATACTACCGTACATCTGGCAGTGAGTTCAGTACCTAATCATATTCAATATTTCCTTGACTGTGGTCAGCTTGAATCCTCCGTCCTCGACACAAGCGGTCCATTCTTGATGTTGAACTCCCTCCGTTCTCTACCCCCGGATAGTTCTCATACAATTCTCATTTCCTTCACACCAACGTCAAGTAAACAAGTAAGTATCTTCTATTGAAGTGAACCTTGTGGATCGACGGCTACTGAACTGGTTTCCCCCTACAAACGGAGCTGTCATTGAGTTGACCAATAGGTGTCACTACGGCCCAATTCAATGCATGTAGTGGACCCATTCATTCTTGATCGAGCGCCAGTCACGTGGATTTTCCTTTGTATTGGTCTGCTAGAACTTTGCTGCCATCTTTTGGCAATACGCACGGCTGACTGCACCTATTGTTTGTCATTTCTACTTGCAGTACTATGAAGTTCTCAATATCGACACTGGCAGGTCCACTCTCCATATCACTTTAACTGGCCGTGGAGTTACTCCTGTAGTTAACCTTTCTGTAGAAGGTGTGCTTGACATGGGCTCGGTGATAACAGGAGAGTATATCGAGAAAGCATTCAAGATCGGCAACACATCAACCCTTGCTGTTGACTACAGTATCAAGTTGGACAGTACTTCACTTTTACGTCACATCAAGTCACAAGATTTGCCTGAGTTCGTCAAGAGAGAGAAAGATTCTGACAAGAAATCTTACGTCGGTACTCAGAATTTCTCGGGGAAAGCTGTGTTTGATTGTGTTCCTACTGAAGGGACAATTCCTGCAGGTAGGTACAAGTGCGTTTCTGTAAATGAATACGACATATTCCCAGTTTGCTGATCAAATTGGCAGGATCTGTTGAAAATACCTGTGGCATAGATTCTTTGTTCACGGTTTTTGTTTCAACCGTTTCTTTCAGGAAGTTCTAAGGAGATAATGGTCACCTTTGCCCCTGATCACGAAAGTGATCACTTCAGTGACGGGATGCGACTGGAACTCTTTGGTCAGGAGGAGTCCCACTTCTTCCAAATTGTCGGCGTTGCTAAGGATCATATCATGTATGTGACGGGTGGTGATGAGTTGACACCTGATGTGGAGTCGTTAGCTGTCCTTCCAGTCATAGAGGAGGAGGAGGGTGAGTTGATTGCATAGGTTTGAATACATGGAGCGTACTCAAAGACAAGTTACACATCAGAAGCATCTGATTCGTGCTTTTCAAATTGCCCGGTACTCATTGAGTACCGTATGTTGAATTCTTTGAGTGTCTTGACTCGATAAGCGTAGAAAACAAACTTCATGAGCTCTTTTGCAGAAGGTAAACCCGTGGCAGGGACACTACTCATCACGTTCGAATGCACGGCTAAAGATAACGAGGTGGTGGCTGCGACGAGGGAGATCTATGTTGGCTGCGTGAGAACAATGGCCGTTAGTCAGAAAAAGGTGAGGTGTTGTGGGTAAAGGTCCCGCAATAATCGCATGGTGAAAGCATGCACCTTGGATAACCATGCTGACGTAACATTCATGACGTGAATTAACTTCAAATTCTAAAATCCAACACTCAACAGCTCAGTTACTAGTAATTCACAATATGTGTTGATGGTGACTCGTCAATGTGCCTCATTTTAGTTCAGGCCTGTGTGCACATACATTTACCTCCAAGTGAAAACGTTGCGTGGGCCTGTCACGCGGAGTTGTACCCCAGTACCCCCCCAAGTTGTATACCCCTGTGTTGTAACGACCTTGCCACCACCATCTGCACTCATTATAACAACCCTGTATTATGATGACCCCCTCCACCACCATCTATCCAATGGCTGTACAGTCCTTGACATTCACAGCACCAGTCAGCAGCCAGTGTTCGTGAATATAGATTGAAACCTGTTGTCTACATGTGCTGCTTGCTGATTGGCAGCACTGTTGTCTACATGTGCTGCTTGCTGATTGGCAGCACTGTTGACTACCATGTACAGCCATTTGATGATCCATTGCCATCCTCTACCTTATGTTTATTTTTGCACTTGTCCCTCACAGGGTGGGAAGCAGGTATGACCATTTTGTTGCTTTGCATGTTATCACAAACATACAAGGGCATATTGACTGTCTCATTATTACATAATCACATCATCAAGCCAATTCTCCGACTTCCATGGCACTGTCCAATTCAAAGTGACTTTTAGTCACCACAAACTAAGGTGTCCAGTCATGATGTTGCAGACACGGAGTATGCCCTTGTGTCATGTTGCATGTTACAGTTTAAACCAGATTTTCTGTTTCAATGTGAAAATGTTCTGTACTTTTCGATTCGTAAACGTATTCCATCAGGGAATCACTACGGGCCAGAATGTCGTCAGGCCCTGTTTGTTTGTTCCTTGAACCGTTGTTGGAACTGGGGCATTCTGTCAAATCACACACCGACACAGTCACAAATCTTCAGTGGACATCCCCTCCTTGTTATGTGACTGTTTTACATTCACCATACGAAACACTTCATGGACATTCTTTGCCGTTTTACATTCACCATACGAAACACTTCATGGACATTCTTTGCCGTCCCTGTCCAGCTTTCAATTCAACTTCATTTTATCAACCTCAAAGTCGATACATCTTTTGTGGTCCATATCTTATATAGAACTTCTACTAATATGTTATCTAAAGTTTCTCTCTTGTGGTTATAAAGACCAGGGCCAACCGCACAGAAAGTCCGATAGTGCTACCGGCAGTTAGTTATAATGCATTTTCCCATTAAATAAACTGCCGATAGGCACCGAAAGCACTATCGGACTTCATCTGCAACCAGCCCTGATTACCATAATTGATTTGCCACTTCCTCATTCGAAATCTTTACACCATTTCAGAATGGAGAGTTCTACTTCGAGAATACCAATGTGATAAATGGACTTGGATTCAATGTTGAACCACAGAAAGGCATGATTGAAGCGGGGACCAAGAAAGCCTTGGTATTCACGTGGACGCCCCCTGCTGGTCACGATGTAAGTTAAGTTCTTGCCATAATCTGAGTGGCGAATGGGAACTGAGTCACAAAATGTAGCTAACTCAACACACATTGGCAGAGCCACAGGAATTGTGTTTACATTTGCCAGCAGAGACATCATGTATACCTCAACATATATCGTGAAAACAGTCATCCGAGACAATAATGTAATTAATCTCTTTTGTTTTTCAGCCAAACACACCGATCGAGTCGAGCATATTATGTACCGTGAAAGGAGATGTGAGTGAACAATACAGGGTGATGCTACGAGCCTTAGTCATCTCAGCATAGTGTTACCAATCCTGACGTGGAATGAAAGGGTTGCAGCGATCTGTGGTAAAACAATGTGGAAAAGATTGTCAGAAGGGACCCAGACATCAATGAACACTCGTTAGGCAATGTCAATGACTGTCAGGAGAAGAGACCAGTGGCAGCATGGCTAGCATTCATGGATGTGGACATCAAAATGGATTCATTTGGTGGATCTATGCAGGACTTTAACGGTGAAACATCGACCTAACACAGATAGTTAACATTTTCAGTGTTTTATTACCGATATGTGAAGGATAGATAGTACATGAATGCTGATCTCAATAGCTGAGTAGGGGACTGAAAGTTAAGCATACGCAAAGCTGTAATCATTCTAGAGGCATGTTCAGAAACTTTCAGAGGCGAATAATAATCAATTTGATTTCATCTGCACTATATCGAACATTTATTTGGCTATAAGTGCCAGCCACAACCTTTCAGGACTCTCTACTGCACAGGTAATAAACATCTTTCTGAGGGTTCTATTTGTAACCACAAGCACAGAGCAACATCAATGAAACCTGATCCACATTCAGCTACCAGTTTAGAACGTGAAGAAGCCACAATAACTGGTGAGACACAGTCTCAGGTAGTGTTGTTGTGGTGACTTGACTTTATCTGGAAAGAGTTTAACTGACAGCATGTCCTCTCATCATTCCATAACGAAATCAGCACGTCAATACAACTATATGTGATGGGGAACTACGATACCATATTCAGCAGTTTGCTACAAGGATAGATGGCGCTGCAGTGCTGAATTACACACACATATAAAAATGCCTCGTACACTCAATTAAAAAATTATCACGTACATTAATAACAATCACAGACACTTGATGATCAAGTTCTGGCCAAATTAATCAATGTAAGAAATTTTCCATGATCCTGTGTACGTTAACAAGAAAGGACTACACAGGCAGACACTTGTAGCATGGATAAGAAATACTAGGCAAAATTGTCATCTAATGCAACACCTAAAACTACAACTTTTTATCAAAAACCTAAAACAAACAATGCCCAGTTGCTCTCGTGAGATTGGAAACCATCACACTTGGTGTATAATGGTGGATTTAATAAGTCTCTAAATCTGCAATTTATATACTGCTACAAGTATTGGCACATTTTAGTTCATTAATAAATTAATTTTCAATTATTGTACAACAGCTGGTGTTATACCAAAACATTCGTAGAATCATTGAAAGGTACCGTAACTGGCACACCTATTTGAATCAGCCGAGATTTCTAATGGGACCATCAATTTTCTCAGCATTCGTCCCCGTGAATCAAAAGAAAGCTAATGCCGAATGAGCTAATGCCGAATGAACTAGTCTTTTTTAAGTAGTAATTTTTGTCACTGAGCCTAAACACACAAAAGATGTAGCAGGATATCAAGAAAATACAGATACTAACGTCCAAGTGCCATGGTTCTGACCTCAAGGAATCACCACAGAAACCAAGCCCATCACCTGTCACGTACATCAAAATGACACTGAAGTGCATGGGTGTCCGATGTAACACAAACAGAAATGCACGTCGCCGTCGAAGTGGAGAAGCAGTCCATGGGCCACGTGCTCGCTGTTGATTGGAAATAAATGCATCCGTACACAGAAAGCATGTATAAAATGGGTTTTAAAATGGCTCACCATCACCTACCACCCCGAGGTTGTGGATTCTCTCAGGATTCATCTATGTTCCGAATATGGGCACTGATGATCATGCGACATATCAGCATTTCAGGTCAAATACCGGCATTCACTTCAGCTGGACGTCTTGAGATCCATGCTGCTGTTACAAATGTCGTAGGCCTAAATTGTTTCATGAGGAATGAACTGAACAGCAGATGATGATCAGAGCCCACTCAGGTAAGCTAGGTCTACCTCTTCTATAAAACATGAAACATATAAAATACTCTATTTCTCTATCTAAATCCCAAACATCCATATCCCACGAGCCATCTGTGATGTATCGAACATTTGAAGCCGACATGGTGCAGACGAAGAGAGCTGGGCCACAGGAGGAAATCATGAGGAACTTAGGACTTGTGATTTCCCTGGCATGCCTGGCGCTGGTCAAGAAACAACCCAAACTTGTAAGTGAAGAATTACCTTGTGACATCTACAGTCATCATGCATTCACGACATAAGGGCCTTTCGTCATATGGTTTTCAGAGCACAATAAGATAGTGATAAACATGGACTATTTCAAAAGCTGTCAATATATTCCTACATGTTTGAGAGGTCCCTCATGCAAGCTGAATTAAGCATCCTATGATCTCCGCAATGAAGAAATACTTATATACATGTTCTAAACGAAAAAAGACGGCACTCCAAAGATCACCGATTCATGATTCGCCAACGTTTCGCAGAACATCAAGTCGACAACTAGAATTATAAAACGAAAACAAAATGTAAACCCCGAATGGACAGCTTTAATCACAAAAGGAAAAATATTTTTGCAACATCATAAAATTCTCCAGAACTCTAACGCGACAGACCCCCAGAGAGCACTTTCTCATAACTGATCCGACTTTTGCTGACTTTTTCTCTTTTTCCGTACGAAAAATGATAACAAATGGTCCTCTGATGCGTATAAAGCTAAAAGAAATGGAGGGAGCATGATGATCATGCCTGACCAAATATACATCCATTCTACATCGAAAAAGCTCTATTAAATACAGAGTCACAAACAATCAGTCTGGAATGGACCACTATGATAGTCCAAGACAGTCATCGAAAGTTATCCACAGACAGATGACACGTTTTACAGTTAACCATAATTCACAAACCAACTTTCAATCAAGTCACAGATGGATGAAGTGAGAATTTGTTTAATTATAAATCATGCTAGAAGTAGAGTAGCATTAGACATACAGTTCTATTTCACTCTGCTATGAAGTGTATTTACAGCTGGTGAGTCTGATCAGCCCATTTTGAGATGGCGACATCCATATTGTTCACCTCCATGAACAGACAGCAAAATCACCTTGGATCAGCTGTCAGACAGAATATCAAAATCAGTTGATCATTCCCCTTCCAATGAACATGTTGTACTTGTAATTTTCTAAACGTACCGGTATATACTTTTTACACGTTGATACACTGTATTGCAGTTGATCCTCAACTTGGCACTTTGATAAGAGTTTGGGTATGCATGTTTTCCAAACTGGTGGATCAAACATGGACATGAAAGCAAGACAAAATGTTGTTCAAATCTCTTAAGAATTTCCATCATGTTTCGATTAAGGCACCCTGATCTATCAACATACTGAATCGTTGTGTACATATTATATCATATAATGAGAGCTAACTGTTTTTACTCTTCTTTTATCAGGGCACACTTAATATTTGTTGCTGTTTTACAGCAAAAATTCGGCATATCTTGCCACATATTAATGACTGTTTTCTTGAACACACGAACTTTTTTACTTAATCATAAATGCTATTTTGGCACACCGCCTTTGTTGGTTAAAGTGAAAACAGTCAATCAGCACACAATACTTAAAATTTAAAGCTAGTCCGAGTCAGGTACCTGGATCGTAGCCAATGAGAGATCGCTATCATCAAAATGGCTGCTTGAGTTAGCCAATCAGAGCGGCCAATTCTGCGATGGCATATTTGCACGTCTAATATTGCTACAAAGCCAATCAAATCATTGCAAGTCTCTACATTCCTGCACGAATCTCATTAGTGTTGGCCAAATTTGACAACACTTCAACCAATCAGAGAGAAGAACCACCGCAGAAAATTTTACATTTTGGCAATTTTCTACTCCACACCAAAAACAAAGCAAATTTCTGTCATGCAGAACGAAGTGTTGCATATTAGCATTGCAGCGGCATCTAATCCACAACTCCGCAGCTCAAAGAGCACTTGGAATGTACGAAGATCACCTGATCTCGTTTTAATTTCTGATTGGCTGGTTAATTTGAACTCACAGCAATCTTCCAAAGATCCAACGCCAGAAAGGCAGAAAGCAATTTCAGAATACCATCATCATATTATTATCAATGTTACACGCAGGATTTTTTTTCAACTTTTTGAAAAATTTTGTAAACACTAAGGCATACAACACTTATATTTTCTATATATACACAAGACCCAACCAGAGCCACAACTTTATAAGTGTCCAATTGTCTGGTGGTCTTTGCCAGATAAAATTCTATGTACAGCAAGTATAATGATGATGCCCTAAACCTAGTGTCAGAATATTCAAAAGACTGCTGTAGTCTGTGAATCAAATGCCGCACAACACTTGATGAAATAGCTATAACCTAGGAAGACTCGGCTACATAAAAAGAGACTTATACACGCATATATTTCAAAGTACAAAATGGTACAGCTGAATGAATATTCTCATACACATTTTGCCATAATATGCCAATCTTTACGGTGTCTAGATAATAAATTTGCATTTGAAAATAATATTCAATACCAGTAATAGATTCGAAGCCTACAGGGGCAGTTTGTCCCACATCCATGCTATATCATAAACGTACACTGTGTTTCATGTCCCAATCTTAACCGAATCAGGGGGTTGGACTCCGTCTACTTCTTCTTCTTGCCGAATGACCAAAATTTACCACCCTTCTTTTTCTTGTCCTTGGTCGGTGAATCTGGGTGTGACGTCTGAAACAGAGACAAACCCGTCAAAGCATTGCAAGTGAAGGGAATGCAAAGGAAGACAAAATCATGGACATCTGATCTGATCTCAGCGTTTGTTAACTCATCAAGACTTACATCTCCTTCGGCACTCTCTTGTGACTTGAGTGTGTCAGACTTTGCTGGTGACTTGGGCTTTTCTTCACCGTGTTCATCACCGTTCATGACACCTTCACGATCTAGAGAATGAAAACAAAACAATGTCAGATCTCCGCATTCATGTAGGAGGAAACCTCTGACTCGGAAGATAAATCCTCTGCCCAAGATGTCACCTTAAAAAAGAAAGTCTAAAAAACTGCAGAATGAAAATCATACTCTTGCACAAAAAATATGTTGACATTGAAGGTCTGATTAGATTAATCTGAACATGAATACACAACACTAACACGACACACAATTCATATTAACCTTTGTGAAGTTATGCAGTAGGACAATGTGATGAAATAGACAGGTCAATCTATGGGTGAGGAAGTCCGATTCACAAAATGATCATACATGTATAGATATGCAGGAAGTTATTGCACTGCTAATATAATTCATGATGGCCGATGGGGGCGACACCGACATCCTTACTGCCACCTCCAACACCTGTAGCAGCACTGCCTCCCCGCTGATGCTGTCCTTTCTACCTATAGGTAAATAATGCCTCCATGCTTATGTTACACCTGATAAATTACATCACACACATCTCAAGGTTATATTCCCCCACATATCAAAGCTTACCAAGTACCTATACGGTAAGAAAGACAATGTTCCCACACACATGAACCATACGTGCCGCATGAAAAGATGGTGAATGAATCAAAGAACTGTTAGTATCTCAGGCTCGTCTTCCAATACTGGAGGCTCATGGGAATACAAAGGGTTTTATCAATAATCATCACCTTTCCTGACAGCTGACCACAGAGTGTAATACGAATCTCTAAAGTTCACATATCCGCCGCGCCACTCCCGATGTCTTACCTCGTCTGTCCGAATGTGACCTCTCAAGATTTCTTGCCTTCAATTCTGCAACCACTATATACGATACAAAAAATAGAACAGCGATAAGTCTGAGTCCACCTGATAAGTCTGAGTCCACCTGATTATAGATACTACCCAACCTGGTTGCTACGTTGAACTGCTGAAAGCATCCAGCTATATTTCTCATAAGGCCTACCGGTAGTTGTTACCACAACAGGCCTAAAACAAGAAAGAATTTGCAGAGAAGGCAATAGTCTTGTTATAACAAAGCTAAACCATACTGAATGACAGTCTAGTCTTATTGAGGTTGACTTAAGAACAAAATGTAAGGTATTTTATCAAAGGAAACTAAACAAAGATAATTTAGACTGAATCAGGAATTGAAAATATGAAACAAATACTGAACAAAATCCAGAATCTTCTGATTTCACACATTTCTACCTCTTGACTAAAAATCATGGTGAAACTAAGCTACAATTGGCTGCAAGCAAGTTCTTTACAGACTTATTTTTATTGGTTCATTCCAAGGGGAACAAGAATCAGTCAAATGTGTCATGACAGGTACAATGCCCATATCACACCATATTTGAATGATCTGTGCATTAAGTAGTTAGGTCATATATTACAAGTCATTGATTAGCAAGTGCCACTGAAAGAGTTAATTTTGGCTCACCACTGGTTATAGTGGTTCCAACATACAAGATCATTTTAATGTACATCTTTGTCACTTGTTATTCACGAGGTGAGCATTCTCAGTGACAAAGGAAAGGTTATGTGTGAGAGTTTAACTCAATAAAGTTATTTTGGTTGTTCTAATCTGACCATAACAGATCAGACTGGAACAATACAGGGGGATAGATCGGGTAATGTACAGGGAACTAATTACAGTGCGGGATTACTGTACACAGTGCCTGTATTTACACACAGAAGTGTTTTGGTATTGGGTGGGATTCTGAAGCGTGTGGCTTCTTGGATTCTTCAATCAGGAGTGCACAAGGAGAGACATGCTCAGGATCAAAACAGATCACTTGGCCAGTGAGATTTCGCTCTCGTCTTGTCTGACTCAATCCATTCATAATATCCAATCTCAGTATAATTTGAGCAAGTCTATTGGGCTAGATTCACTGCACTTACTAAACAGAGGGCAATTAAACATGTCTCAAAAACAAATCAGGTACCCGGTATTCAGAAGAAATCACAGCGTGAGAAAACACAACGAAAAAGAAAAAAGACATGAAACTAAGGAGGCCTATCTCTAAAGAAGGGCTAAATTTGAAAATCCTAATGCAGGAGGAATCAAGATTTAAAGCCTAAATATAACACATATGAACAAAGTATCAAGATACCATGTCTCTATGGCTTATCAGCGGACGAACACAGATAGTTTTCAACCTAAGATATGTTCCAAAAGAGTCTTTCAAGAACAACGACTAAATCACAACTGATGATCTTACAAGTCAATAGGGAGGTCTTGTTTTACTGATTTCAAGAGCCGGTGGTACAATCCACAGGACATGTGAACAGAAGCAACTCAGCCTCCTTAACTCTAAGGTTTACCTTTAGTCACTGTTTGCAGGGCAGAATGCAATACCTTCAAGTGGACCGGACCTTAGAGTTAAGGAGACTTCTGGAATATGAGCAATTATGTTGACTGTGTTTGGTTTTCAATGTAATCTGTCATATGCCTAAAGATTAATGATAATATGAGAGAAGCTTGCACCTAACAGGAAGTTGAAATTACTTCAATGAACACCTAAGCCAAAAGCCAACCAGCTGAAAGAATGAACATTGCCCAGGCATTACCAGTGATCTTCAACCAAAGTACCAGAAGTGTCAAGACCCAAGTTGGCAAAATGGATGAATCAACGTGAAGGAAACTAAAAACACCAGAGTATTCACCGACTCTGTGAAACTTGGTTGTAACGAAGAATGCAATAGTGGAGTGAACCCAACATTGTTAGTATTCCTAGTAATGACAGAAGCTGTTCATGTCACTGTACAGGATGGAAGAATGCATGGAGTGATGTGTGTAGTGCTATCGCAATGACGAATGCCTGTACATGTGACTGTATGGGATGGAGAGTAACAGCAGTAAACATAAAGTCGTCAAAAACTCCCGTAGAATCCACTGAATGTGTGTGCATACGCTTTCGAACAGTGGATTCTACGGGAGTTTGTGCGGATTCCTTTTGTTTATAATTGGGATCCAGCTCATTCCCTTCTGGGATCTCAACTAGAAAGTGCCTGAGGAGACCCCGGTTGGGGTCGAAAATTTGCAAGATTTGGAGACGACTTTATGTTTACTTACTACCATCTTGTGTGTCGTTTTTTTGTGCTTTTTGTTGGATGGAGAGTAATGGAATGATCCCTACACCTCTCAGAGAAGGAAATTGAAATCAAGCTTGATTGTGGAAGGCAGCAAGAAAACCTGGCCTAAGTTATCTTTGGTTAACAGGACGAGAACAGTGCAGAGTTATGATTTAGCGGCAGATTCATCAGCGGTAATTTGACTTACGTTTCTTCTGCGATGGCGTTTTGGCAGATTGAGATCGACCGACGCGTCTGGGAGCTGTAGGAAGGTGGCAGCAACGTTAGTAACATGCAACTTGAGAGATGACCAGAATCATGAAGGGGTCATCACAATCTGTTAGTTTGAGACAATCTGTATTCTCAAATTCTATGTTCACAATATTCATTTCTTTGAGGCCTAGCTGATTATTAACGGAACGTGATATTTTCAAGACTGTTCGTTAGTAGTCTGTCTAACATACAAGCCCTCAGACTAAACTGTACACACACGATGACAAAACATGGAGACATGTTTTCCTGGGAGCACCCTGAAAAACCTATTTTGCTCTCATAATCATACACCCTTCCCATAAGACCGTGCTCAGTGTTCAAGCATGACATTGGAAGAAACTCAGGTTGACTATAATTCCTTTACTCATTTGCTTTTGTCTGCAGTGGAGACATACATTCAAGGCAAAGTCATTGTCTTATTGGAAAGGTGTATGTTTGAAAGTATTCTTCAGGAACTATTCACAAAGCATTCGTAACTTTAAGGAGTATGTAAACTTGTTCATTTCCCAGCTCCCAATAATGCACTCAGCCTGATAAAGGATTTGCTACTGCATATACATAGTTACGAGGGCTTTGTGAATAAGGTCCCTGGCTTGCAAGATCAGTAGTCACATAACAATTTATACACTTATGAGAGGTTAGAAAATGGCCAATGTGTCAGGTGTTGGCTACATTTGGGTTTCTGATAGGTAAATACCGGTTAAGTCTTCACCATATACCAAAATGAAGGAAGTATTAGAAGCATAAAATGATTAAAATGTAGTGAATGAGAGACTGGAGATGCAGTAGTCTGACTAAAATACAAGCCCTCAACTAAACTGTACACACACAATGACAAAACATGGACACATGTTTTCCTGGGAGCACCCTGAAAAACCTATTGCTCTCATAATCATACACCCTTCCCATAAGACTGTGCTCAGTGCTCAAGCATGACATTGGAAGAAACTCAGGTTGACTATAATTCCTTTACTCATTTGCTTTTGTCTGCAGTGGAGACATACATTCAAGGCAAAGTCATTGTCTTATTGGAAAGGTGTATGTTTGAAAGTATTCTTCAGGGACTATTCACAAAGCATTCATAACTTTAAGGAGTATGTAAAACTTGTTCATTTCCCATGTCCCAATAATCCACTCAGCCTAATAAAGGATTTGCTATTGCATATACATAGTTATGAGGGCTTTGTGAATAAGGTCTCTGGCTTGCAAGATCAGTAGTCACATAACAATTTATACACTTATGAGAGGTTAGAAAATGGCCAATGTGTCAGGTGTTGGCTACATCTGGGTTTCTGATAGGTAAATACTGGTTAAGTCTTCACCATATACCAAAATGAAGAAAGTATTAGAAGCATAAAATGATTAAAATGTAGTGAATGAGAGACCAGAGATGCAGTCATACCTGCTTCAAACAAGTCACATGTACTTTCCTTCATCTAATTCATATCAAAACAGCAAATTGTAATGATATATAAGGGTTCAATGCATGAAGAAAACTTGATACCACAAAATCATTCACTGAACGAGCATGCAGCTGACATCTCTCTTTCTCCCACCTTATGGTTGTACAATGTTGAAGGGGGGGGGGGGTATCCCTCACATGATGATTATTGGTAATTATAAGGTCAGAAAAGGAGGTCAGCTCAGCTTAGTTCCCTTGCAAAACGGCACAAGAATTAACACATAATCATGCAACACACACCTGCACCTTCTGCCAAACAATACAGCTCCAAAGAATCTTTGGAACGGAACCAAACCTACTTGATGCTATTAACAGAAAGAGGAAGCCTTATCATTCTGCAGGAGTGCAGTCACTGACTGGATGACACTCTGACATTAGCTTTTCAGAAGACTACCGGTAATGGAATGTAAAGTTGACTTGTCATAATGATGGTGATAATTGGGTTGATGAAACAGCACAGATCGTGATACATCTTTCATAAAGAAACAAAGACAATCATCAAGGGCAAAATTGCAACTTATTCCAGTCAAATGCTGCCATCAAGCAAAATGCTAGGACACTACCCAAGGAATGGGGAACCCTCCTAAGTAGAAGAAGGACCTGAAAGGGCCAGGGTAGGGGAGACTGCATCAAGTAGCTTTGAAATGTGCATTGTGATGTATTATTAAGGTACTGTAGCTTGGTTGTCAATATTTAGGGTTCATGCCACCTCGAACCTCACGATCACAAGGGGAAGTTGATAAGGGTGACGGGTGACAGGAAGGTAGGTCAACTTGCCAGGGTGTGATGGGATGTCACCTATGGACGGGAAGCGTTGGGGTTAGTTGAGAAGTTAGCTGGAAACTGACTGGTGGCTTGGGTGAGCAGGAGGTAAATGGTGACCTTCACTTTTGACTTCACCTACTACTCGATCAGCCGTTGTTTGTATGATTACCTATCACAGGTACAACTAGGACAAAACATTCTGCACTGATTTCAGAACGAGATCTATGAGCTAGCTTTGAACAAAGTTAAAGTAGCCAAATAAAATAGCATTCAACACAAACAGCAGCTAAAAAGAAGAAGTCAAAATCTTAATGCATGACAATCCGTCTTCCTTTTGCCTCAACTTTGACCTGCTGACAGTGACACTGATTGCAGAGGTCAGAATTATGCTTAAAGGTGACTGTCACATTGGAAGAGACCGTTTTTACTCTATGTTTCCGACGATATCATCATCTTCCAACAGTTTTGGAGCCAAAGTTTGGCCAGGGCAGGCAGATAAGACTGACTTTATGGAATGTAAAGTTGACTTGTCATAATGATGGTGATAATTAGGCTGATGAAACAGCACAGATCGTGATACATCTTTCATGATGAAACAAAGACGATCATTAAGGGCAAAATTGCAACTTATTCCAGTCAAATGCTGCCATCAAGCAAAATGCTAGGACACTACCCAAGGAATGGGGAACCCTCCTAAGTAGAAGAAGGACCTGAAAGGGCCAGGGTAGGGGAGACTGCATCAAGTAGCTTTGAAATGTGCATTGTGATGTAATATTAAGGTACTGTAGCTTGGTTGTCAATATTTCGGGTTCATGCCACCTCGAATCTCACAATCACAAGGGGAAGTTGATAAGGGTGACAGGTGACAGGAAGGTAGGTCAACTTGCCAGGGTGTGATGGGATGTCACCTATGGAAGGGAAGCATTTGGGTTAGTCGAGAAGTTAGCGGGGAACTGACTGGTGGCTTGGGTGAGCAGAAGGTAAATGGTGACCTTCACTTTTGACTTCACCTACTACTCGTCAGCCGTTGTTCGTATGATTACCTATCACAGGTACAACTAGGACAAAACATTCTGCACTGATTTCAGCACGAGATCTATGAGCTAGCTTTGAACAAAGTTAAAGTAGCCAAATAAAATAGCATTCAACACAAACAGCAGCTAAAAAGAAGAAGTCAAAATCTTAATGCATGACAATCCGTCTTCCTTTTGCCTCAACTTTGACCTGCTGACAGTGACACCAACTGCAGAGGTCAGAATTATGCTTAAATGTGACTGTCACATTGGAAGAGACCGTTTTTACTCTATGTTCCGGACGATATCATCATCTTGCAACAGTTTTGGAGCCAACGTTTGGCCAGGGCAGGCAGTCAAGACTCCTTATGACATCAATTTGACAATGTACATGTACTCTGATGAAAGATGGTGACGAAGTCAAGATGTCGACAAAGAGTAAAATCCTAGTTAGATGTGAGGGTTGCACCCTTGCCTCTGATGTCTAGGCTTCCTCCGCAGCCACGGTGTTTTGCTCTATCACTCCGCTCAACACGGTGGGCAAATTGATGAGAGGACTGTAAAGACTGCTTGTGGAGTCTAGTGAAATGAGGCAAGAGACCAACTTGATGGTGAAAACGTCACACAGTTTACTCGCTTGAAGAGTGGAGAGGTCTGCCAGTCATAAGGAGGATATGTCACTGGTTTAAGAAACGAGTGATAAGGAACTGGATATGAAGCCAAGCCTGGAATGGTGAGATAGCATTACAACAGCCTAGTCATTAGAAACACAAATAAAGGTGAAGTTATGTGCAGCTACAGGCACACAGAAAGAGCTATCCTGAACAGACACGTATTCTCCACGTATTCAGCACCAGTGATCGTCACACTTCATGATCTAACCTACTGAGCCTATTATAGAAGATAAGTGTATAACATGTATTTGGCCAACAAACCCGGCTTATTTTCTGTTCAAGATAGCCCTGTGTTTCTGCATATCTTCCTAGACCCAAGACTACAAAGGGCGGTGTACAAACCCTTCTCCTCTTTCTCGGGTGATGGCAACTCCTCGTCTACATTGGTTTCAGACGGTTTGTGCTCCAGCTGCATCGGAGGCGCTAGAACGTTAGTGAGAACGAAATCAGAATAAACCATGCACGTATAAACAAGGAAGGGTGGTCAGCCTTGAACACTCGCTGGTACATGACACAGATCTCATCATATACATGTTGATAAGGAAACGGCACTCCCACCCACCTATTCATAGCAAGCACAGTGCATGATGAAACAATTGTACTGCAATCACCCTTAAGTTACTACAGTGTACATGTAGTTCGTTTCTTCACTGTTTCCTCCATTTATGCATTAGATTGAAACCTGTGTACACGTACAATACAGTTGTCAGGACACACCAATACAAACATTCATGGGAAACAACTGAACTCAAAAAAATTGTGTTGAAAAACCCCCAATCACAATCAGGAAGGGAAAAACATGTTCATATTAATGCATTGGGGAAAATAAAGCACAATATCAGTTCATTTCTGTCTGGTGTAAGGGTGCAAAAAACACAGGGAGATCATGGCATATCATTAGTGAGGTAATAATCACACAGTAATCAACAGTAAATTGGCAAATACATGTACTTCATGACCTTGTGCTCACCAGTCTCAGTGAAAGGTGAAGTGAAATGTGCTGGTTATGCTTACAAATAAAATGTGTCAACATGACTGGTTTAAGATGGTTGAAGGAAACCGATCTAGATTGGGCTCGAGAGAGAGTTGTGAGGTGCACTGTATGTGTAGTTCTTCATTAACAAGAAAGGGGGAACTACCTGTGTCGTCATCGTCGTCGTCCACCGAATAGGAAGAGTAACGGGCCTGGGGAGCTGTGGGATGGGCCAATAAGAAACGGGTTAAAATCAGCTTTCGTTGATATGAATGTGCAGAGAAACTCAGATTTCAGAAACAGGCTTTTGTCATAACAAAGCCGGTCAGAGCTCAGCTGTGTCAACATGCTCAGCTGTGAGTGACAGCCTTCTTGAAACAACCCCCGATCTCACACAGAGTGTGCGGAACAATGACACAATGTTTCTGTGAATAGACTATACCCATGTGGGACAGTCACCAACTTGTCATGTAACTGAAGGGTTCTATGTAGTCAGACTTCCATGAAAGGCGAGCACACACAACACACTTCTGCTCCTCTCACAAGCCCTGATGATTGGATTAAACACCAGTGAATGCCAAGTTAGAAACATGATTATTAGTTACTGCCAACAATTCAATGGTTATAACATAGGTTCCATTGTTAGCTGTTAACAGTCAAGGGGAAAAGTGGATGGTATTTACTCAATATAACACCAGAAAGGGTTGTGCTGAACCTTTCCCCATGAGTATAATCCGTTATCAGTGAAAACTGAAGAATGTGCTTGGTTTGTTGTTATCAAGGTATGGTATAATGTAGACAGTCATACATATAAACTACAAACCAGTTTTGACAGGACTCTTAGATTTTGCACGCAATTCCTCAGTTAAAGCAGGAGTGGGACCGACATTAACGGGTTTAGGGCCCGTTTTAGGAGAAGGCAGTGGAGGGGACACAGCATCTAAGTCTGTCTCAATGAGGACTTTTGTAGGATACTGTCTCTCAGGCTCTCTTCCTATCACAAAGGGAAGAACAAACCTTGTTTATCTACGGAACTGAATTAGGAAAGTCCACAGACATACAGAATATGACTTGATCTATGAGTGTGCTAAAATGAAGATTAAAGATTGATGTCCCATGCCATCCAAATACCAATGATCCAAAACCGTATTTAACCTCCCATGCCGCTCTTCTTCCACAAACAGTTCACAGCTGAGAAATCCACGGCCCAATTCTAACTGCTCCTCTGTCCCCTGTACATGCTCCACAAGGCCGTTTTTTCACCAACCTCCAAAAGGCAAAAATCTTCTACCAATGTTTTTCTCCCACCAAGGCAGAACCAAATCCTCCAGAAATAAACCTGCCAGTCTGTTCCTTCCATTCAAGCATTGCTTCCCCTTTCACGGCATTCATATATAATAGACAACTAACCAGCAGATGCTTGCTGGCCTGTTAACATTGGTGGCCTAGGTCTTGGTGGTGGGGTCCTGGATACAGCTTCCACCATGAAAAACTCTCCAGAATATGGCCGTGGTCTCGGGGGCACAGGTGGTTTCTCAGTTGAAGAGCTTGGCTGGAGAGTCTTGGTCCTTCGGAATGGTAACGGCAAGTCTGGACGAGTAGGCCTGAACGACCCGAGTGTAATGGTTCGTTTAGGTGGCGGTGGCCTCGGTTTCTTGCCCGGGGGTTCTACGCCGCGTTCCAGAGTAGACGGTGCCGATTCCACCAGCATGATTTCATATGGCATGGGTGAAGTGGACCTGTCTTCTTTAATCGTATAGGTCTGTCTAGTCTCAACTTGAATCATCGAGACTGGCCTGGCAACTTGATCCACCTCATCTTCCTGCTCAAATGCCCGTGAGACTTTGCGTGGCATGCTAGGATCTGCTAGGATGTCCTCAGCACTAGCAGTTGGACAGGCGAAGCCCCACTCCTCCTGTACGCGTGCAGGACAAGCTAATCACACAAGAAATACAAATATACAACAACCTGTGACATCAACGTGTGAACTGTTTAGATGGAAGATGTCTTACCCATTGATAAACCCAATAACATGAGCTGATGAACCCAAATACTGTACACGCATTCTTTTATACATCCTTACTACACTTATAGAAGCACAGCAGATATTTATAGCACAGAATAAACTAAACTTTCAAGCACAATATTTACAATAAAGAAAGCCATTTGAAAAAAGTTAACAGTTTTTGTTAACTTTTGTTTGAAAATGTAGTTTGGGATTGTGATTAAGGTAAATCGTTTCTTCATATTGCTACAGTCAATGTAATCTGCTTCCTGTAACAGATATCTCAGTGATGACCGATATCAAATCAGGGACAAGATGAAGGGCAATGAGGGGGACAAGTCACAGGAAGCGCATTCTTTATGAACACAAGTTAACTGCTTTATAGAGAAGTTTATTATCAATGTGGGGAAGTAATGATATTCTTTTGGTGAGGATCTGATGTTGATGCACACTACACATGAACAAGAAGAAAGTGTACTTCAACATACTTTGTTCAATATCACTTATGGTTGTGGCCACCTGTACTTCTCCTTCAACTTCTACGACCTGGCTGGCATCGCCGGCGTCACCTGGAAAAGGCAGAAACCAATCAGGGAAACAAGGGGCCCATTTTTGATGTCGATAAATTTGGGCCCTCACCAACAAATGTGTTGGTATTTTGGTCCACAAGATGACAAATGGAAGTAAAGCCAGACTGTCAGTGTGTTAAGACCACCAATCCGACACTAAACATACCTTCAGGGTTATTTTTCCTGTCAATGTCAGCCTTGTATTTCTGAATCTCGTCATCTGTCATCGACTCAAAGGGATTGGCTGCATAGTACTGCTTGTAGACCACAGCATTATGTTGTGGTGTTCCCGCTGAATGATGCCTTTAGAAGCAGCACCGACTACGATGTCACCAGCGCCACTCAAGTTGCCATCCTGAAAAGATAATGGAGATAGGTCATCTTTAACTCAACATAAAAACATGCATGACTGGTGGAAGCAAGGGCAGGCACCCCCGTCTCAGAGTCTGACTCTGCCTGTCCATGAATGATATGATAATAGGAGCCTTCAGTTAGTTTACCAATAGGTGTCACTACGGCCTAATTCAATGCATATAGCGGACCCACTCACTCTTGATCGAGCACCAATTGGTCCTCTAGAACTTTACTGCCATCTTTTGGCAATACATGTACGTGCGGCTGACTGCTCCTATTGATAGGCCTATGTACATACAGGTTAGTGGTCAGTAGGGGCCTACTACTACAGGCCTAGGCTACGGTAGGCCTTCTTGTATGCCAACATAGTATGTCTAGCACAGTAGTACACATGCAGCATGGACAATAACTGCAGATTGATGGCAGCAATGGTTATAATTAGAACAAACATTAAGATGAAATGGCCAGGGCCATTGTGCTCACCTCTGTGACAGAGTATGAAGTGTGAGTAGCCTGGTGATACACTGAATGGTGAAGGATTAGTGCAGAAACATCGTAACATTTACTACCGATGAGATATGGCCAAAGTCAATTTTTCAAGATGGCCGCCTGGCAGCAATGTTGAAGTCCAATCGAACCGAAATTTGGCATATAAGTAGACGGTACCAAGACACATATTTAGGCATGGTTAAAGCATCCTAGCTACCACTATGTATGAGGTGTGGGTCGAAGTCCATTTTTCAAGATGGCTCCCTGGCGGCCATATTTGACGTCGAATCTGCCTGAAATTTACCATATATTTATATGGTACCTAGATACATATTTTGACAACGTTAAAGGGCCTCTAGAGGCAGCTCGCCATTAGGCTACTATCGGTATCGGTTCTTCAGCTAGGCGGCGCCACTTTAACGTTAATCACCATTACGAGGTATTGAACCTGGGTTTTCCCCGGGGTTTTCCCCAGCCATGCTGGGCTGCCTCTAGAGGCCCTTTAAAACATCCTACCTACTCCCATTTATAAAATGTGGGTCAAAGTCCATTTTTCAAGATGGCCTCCTGGCGGCCATATTTGAAGTCCGATCGTGGTGTTCCCGCTGAATGATGCCTTTAGAAGCAGCACCGACTACGATGTCACCAGCGCCACTCAAGTTGCCATCCTGAAAAGATAATGGAGATGGGTCATCTTTAACTCAACATAAAAACATGCATGACTGGTGGAAGCAAGGGCAGGCACTCCTGTCTCCGATCTGACTCTGTCTGTCCATGAATGATAATTGATAGGCCTATCATACCTACAGGCTAGTGGTCAGTAGGGGGCCTACTACTACAGGCCTAGGGTAGGGTAGGCCTTCTTGTATGTCAACATAGTATGTCTTGCACAGTAGTACACATGCAGCATGGACAATAACTGCAGATTGATGGCAGCAATGGCTACAATTAGAACAAACATTACGAAAATGAAGTATGACTGCAAATGAATGGCAACGAAGCATAGAACAAGACAAGAGTTATGAGTAAAATCAAATATATTTATTGGGAATGAATGGTAGCGACTAATGAGAATGGGTTTAACGGAACAAGAAACCTTCCCAGAAGAGACAACCAGCAGAGTTAGCAAATAAAGAAAGTGATGATGATGTCATTTCACATGTGTGGTTTGAGACTAAAGCAGCTGGGTGAGAGAGTAAATTCTCAGTTTGCCAATAAGCTTACCCTTATTCGGGAGGCTTCTTCCCATGTTGTACCTTCTAAAATCTTTGACTGTGGCCCAGCTGTCCGTGTGTCCTTATAGTAGTTTTCACGCACCTGAAAGCGAGCACATGAGTCTTGTGTAATCACAATCCAACTGAAACCAAGTATATCACTGCCATGACACCTCTAGTAGAAGTATCAGAGGCTGAGCTATCACAGTCTTTTGAAAACACTTAGGTCTTTGCAAATTACGAATTGACTTAGTGAGGGAAGAGCCTTTAATCAGAACACCAAGGCAAAATCAAAGATCTCCATCTTCATTCCAGTTCAATACATTTGTAACCAAACTCCAAATAGACGTGTTTTAGATAACTCTCCGGATGCCTGACGTCGATCATGATGGCATCAAATATGAACAACATCCTTTTAACGGAACAAGAAACCTTCCCAGAAGAGACAACCAGCAGAGTTAGCAAATAAAGAAAGTGATGATGATGTCGTTACACATGTGTGGTTTGAGACTAAACCAGCTGGGTGAGAGAGTAAATTCTCAGTTTGCCAATAAGCTTACCCTTATTCGGGAGGCTTCTTCCCATGTGGTACCTTCTAAAATCTTTGACTGTGGCCCAGCTGTCCGTGTGTCCTTATAGTAGTTTTCACGCACCTGAAAGCGAGCACATGAACCTTGTGTAATCACAATCCAACTGAAACCAAGTATATCACTGCCACGACACCTCCAGTAGAAGTACCAGAGGCTGAGCTACCACAGTCTTTAGAGAACAAGGTCTTTGTCAGCCATGAGTCGACTCAGTGAGGAAAGCGCCTATCATCAGAACACCAAGGCAAAACTGAAGCCATCCATTTTGTTCCTGTTCAATGTATTTGTCACCAAATCCCAAACAAACGTGTTTTAGATATTAACTCTCAGGATGCCCGACGTCGATCATGATGGCATCAAATATGAACAACATCCATGCTTACTTTCTTCTGATGTTTTTTGAACTCTGCAGGGTTGTCTCCAATAGGAGCAAACTGGTGTTTGGTGTCTACTTTGATAGGTGTGCTGGTTTTCTGAGGGGAGCCGTCCTGCACCCACTGAAAGCAGAGACACGGCAAGGTTTTACCACATCAGGATGTGTGTCATCACGCGAGGAAATAACCACAACGGTAAAGAGATAGGCAATCAATTCACACACAGCGCTGGAAGAAGTTTTCTGTCATCAAATAGATTACAAGTCAAGATATGTACGCCATGCAAGCAAAACCAGTAGCTATATACATCTACGAAAGTCAAACCGTGAAGGCATTACCTTAGTAATCTTTTTAGGGTTGGGAGTGCCAGTTTCGTCAATTTCTTTCTTTGTGTATGTGTTAGGAGTAGCCAACCATTCTGTCCTGACGTGCTTCTTCTGTCTCTCTAAAGCCACTTTAAGTGGAGACCTGGCAAAATAAATAGGATACAAACATCAGAGAATAACTCATTATGACTTTCTTTGTGACAATTAAACCAAGACTGAGTGGCAATTTGTGGGAAGACTGATGACACACGAGTTACTTGGGTGGGGTGCCTCTGGAAATAATGAATTTGACCCTGTAAGTTCAATGCATCTAACTTCAACATGTACTTGGATGAGAACATTAATTATGTACATCAGTCACACAGAAAAACCTCATGCTATTCCAAGAGATTTTTGCACCATCCCTAATCAGAGGTGACCTCATTCCTAAACTATCTGGTATTGATCTCAATTACATGGCAAATACAGGGCAAACTTTATCGCTCTGTGATGCCAGTTTTTCGAGGCCAAGCTTATATTCTCACATAGTGTTAACACCTTGTGTCAATTTCAATTTGTCATAGTCATGTGTATGGATGAATGAATGTACTTGATTAACTGAGAACAGAACTTTTTATCATCAGACTTTAGAGTGCAAAGAAGAGAGAGAGTTTTTGAACACAGTTCCTTCTTCTTTATCTCATCTACCCCAGGGTCCAGCAGACATCATCTTCTGCCAAATTTTCCTCGCATCCTATGGTACGGATTGAATGAAAAATATTTGAAGGAAGGTTGTTCGTTTCAAGCAACTTCAACAGAAGATACCATCTACTAAAACCCGAGGGCAGAAGAGGTATGGAAAGCAGTTGTCAACTTACGAAACATCATCGTCATTCATGTGTGAGGAAGAGGTGGGGGGAATCTCCACATCACTGGTTGATTTGGTTTTGCTTGGTTCTATTCTATCCACAAGCTGTCTGTACTGGTAACCAGTTCTGTAACCCTGGACAAGAAGTAAAGACATATCTTAGTTCGGCTCAAAGTTTTGAGGAGGCAAACTGTTCTAATGCTAATGATTCAACACCTTTCCATCTGGGCATTAATTATCTTACAATGCCTGTTTATATGTGGAGTTAAAGTATCAAGATAGAGAGTGGTTTTGCTTAAGAAGTGTGACCCTGGCGAGCCCTGGTATGAGAGGACATTGAACAGACAGAAGGATTCACCATTGTACAACAGAAGGACACTACAATCCAAAGACAAAACTTACTGCATTGTCGAGGAGTCTCATCAGGGCCTCAAACTCCATCTCGCCTCTCTTCCATTTGCGTCCGCCCTGTGACTTCATGTCAACACCGCCACCACCACTGCTGACTGTCTCTTGGACCTTCTGTTTGGTGGCATCGTCAACTTGAACTATGTTGTCAAGGCCGACAGGAAGTAAACGCATCTGTAAACATCAAGAATAAAATGTGAATACAATACAAAAGGAGAGCTATTCTATTGTGGATTTCATCGCAGATTCACCTTTATTCTCTGTTTTTTAATTCAGCCACCGACAGGAGAACTTATAGGAAACAAACAAAGGAAAACTGACTCTACGAAGTGGCAGCTTAATCTTTCATATCTTGTAATCAAACGATCTATTCTTCTTACCTGGGTTTCACAGGCAGCGACTGCATTCATGGCCAAATAGAATGCTTCTTCAACACTCTCACCACAGGCAACTATACCGTGGTTACGCAAAAACATCAGCTAAAATGAAATATTTGAAACATGAAATATCGAAGACAGTATAAGTAAAGTCGTCTCCGAATTTTGCAAATTTCTGACCCCACCTCAGGCACTTTCTAGTAGAGAAATATTGAAGGAGGAGTATGGGGTACTCTACTTCCCAAGTGAGGCCGGGTAAAAGTCTTCTGAGCTTAGCCTTTATCACACAGTGAGAAATGCAATACGACACAGAAAAAGAGAATCACGCCCTTCTTGCATTGCTTGGACGTGGAGTACTCTATTTAGCTGCTATTTCAGACCAGCAGAGCTCTCCCGACTTACTTTGTTGACTGGCCCAAGGTCCCTGCCTAAGCTCTCACGCTCTTCCTCCTCTACGACGATGCCGTGATAATCGTGGTAACTTATGTCACCACATATCAGGGATTCTTGTGAAATTGGAAGAAGGCCGCACTTCATGCAAGATATCTGAAGTAGAAATAGGCACACACCTCTAAAAACCAAGGATATCCCTAAAACCAACTGGCTTCTCATGTGAGAATTCATTCAACTCCAGGTATACACACACTTTTCTCTTACATGTAACTGACATCCTGCAGTTGCATGGGCTAGTTTTTGTTACTTTTCACTGTCTTTATCAATCGTGTACTTACTGCAACGACAGACGGTGTGTGCAGATGGATAATAGCCTTGATGTCTGGGCGGGCTGCGTGGATCGCTGAATGAATGATGAAGCCGGCCTTGTTGACACCAAATGATGTTGTGCCAGGGTCAAGGACTTCTCCCTGCATGTCCACTTTGACCAGGGACGAGGCAGTAACTTCATGGTAAAGGAGCCCAAATGGATTGATCAAGAAGTGCTCTGTGTCTTGACTTAATCGGACCTAAAAAGACAAGTGGAATAATAATTAGGATTGATACGTTTTCGACTAACAAAACTATGCTATGAAAGCGATCCTCAAAGTCTTCGAGTCCTGGCCTATTTGTAAAGTAGAGAACTTGTAAAGTAAAGAACCAGCAGAAATAACTGACCACTGGCGACTGGGGTGCCTCAGAATGTCAGTTGAGGGGAAGCTTTTTTGAGTCATTACAGAAGCTCAACAAAGACAACCAAGAAAAGTCCCCAGCTGTCTCTGGAACATGACTTTCTCGCTTATGAAATGACTAACCAGTAATACCAGAACAAACCATAGTATCAACAGACCATCAATCATTTGTCAGGAAAATAATATAATATCATAATCAACCAGCCATAATTGACAGTAATTATCCTGTTTATATGATGATTTTTAAGTTTACCAACCAGCAGTATGTATCATGTAATGTACCGGGTAACAGTGGACAAAATGTCACTCGACCGACATAGCATCGCCATCATGATGCTTGTATCATACAGTGAAAAGACCTCCATGCTTCCATGTCCCCACCAAGAAAACAAAGCAAGAGATTTTTGAGTTGGTCCCAAAGGGGGCAATATCAACACTATAACCAACAACACCTTCTTACACTAAGGCCGATGGATGAGCGAACAGGATACTGCACTCTAATAGAGATCAGAGGTGCACCTATCTGTCAGAAAGAGCCTACAGCAGCAAGCTTTGGTGTGTGTTTTATCGAAGATTGATGGATGAAAAGCATCTATGTGATGGATGGTAGCAAGTGGAGCTGGGAGATCCACACACACAGCTAACCTCAGGTACCTGCTCTAACATGATCCAAATCATCTTGGCTTAGACACAAACCAAAATCTACAGTTACATTCAGCTAAAAGACTATGAAATGGTCCATGGACCATGTGCTCACCGTGTTCGACATAATAGTCTAATGACAGAGGGAGGTACATATCAGTTATGAGCAATCTGGGTCAAGTCATTCCCAAGTAGGACTTTGATGATTTTTGGGTTTATGCCACCTGGCGGCCATATTGGATGTCCGATTGGGCCGGAACTTCACATGCACATGAAGGTCATCTGCAGAGGGCCACATAGCACATTGGAGCGCTTTGGGTCCAAGTCGTTCCTGAGTTACAGCACTTTGATGATTTTCAGGTTACGCCACCTGGCGGCCATATTGGATGTAC
>NMRB01000368.1:177257-188340 GCA_002633025.1 Notospermus geniculatus | reverse complement strand
TACACCCAACTCCAACAGGAACGCTGGCTTTTACTTACGCTACGATTTTACGCCACAGGTCATGTCCAGATGACAGGTTGTGATCTTGGAGGTGTTCACCAAACTACAGTCAGCCGGATAGTGAAACAGGTATCCCAAGCAATTGCTCGGTAGAGGGGTGGGTTTAAACTTGGATTAATTCATTTTTGCCACAGCATATTACAATGACATCGTGTCCACAGAGTGTGACCTAATCCATTGGTAATCGCCATTTATGTTATGAAATTGGTTCAACCATGGATGAAACATGGACAACTTAATCTGTGGTTTAACTAGGTTGGTGCAGGTTCAAGTTCGGATGATTTAATCCACGCTTAATCCATGATTAGTAAATCTAGGTTTAAGCCAAATTTTAAACCACCTTGGTGCATACGGGCCACAGGGCCTACATGTAGACCTAACTTTTTTTACAATTTAGGACATGTGACCCTCCACAGCAAAACCAGTCACATGTTGCTCAGAAGGTGACCCGCAACGAACTAAGATGACACCAGAAGAGAATGGAAGAAATAGATTATTTCAGATTTCATAACAGACAGACAATATTGAAAGTCACGAACATTTTGGTCTCAACCTGCCAAGCTAAGAGCAACACGCAACTGGTTTTGCTGTGGAGGTCACATATGTCCTCCACATTATTTGACACCACTGGCTGTCTACCATTCCACAACACAAGAACTTCCCTACTAAAAGCATAAACCATGACAGGTCACTTTGTTAATCACACAATGCAATGGGTTAACCTAATCCTCCGTGGATGAGTTTAATTTTCCTAGCTATTGGGAATAAATATGTATGCAATATACACTTCATCAATTTACAAGTCCAATTTAATATCTGTGAATCATCTACATCTAGGCTAATTGTCCTCTCCCATTCTGTTCATGTAATGTGTTGTCACACCACTACATACACTTGTTGAGAACAATATGGAATTTACACTAAAAGATAGACATCTTCCACGACATGTTGGACAAAATCCTCGTAGAGTTTTACACTACCAAACACTGTCAATATTTACTGAAATAAACTAGTAGAGGCAAGATCCTCAGGAAGTTCTTCATTATGATATCTAAAGGACTTTTCCTGCACATCCAATATCGGTTTCCCGCTTGTAATAAGACGATGAGCTGTTATGCTAACCAAGATGTACAGCAGTACTGTAGGCTGTCAGTATCGAATTGATGAACGAGGCATGCAACTTGCGTTGCTAATGCTACAAATCTGAAGTTACTCTTTGAGGAGCATGCACTGATATCTCGTCATGCAGTCCCACAAAAGGGTTGAATAGCTGTATTGCTGTTATAACGTGATTCACACCCAGTGAATGAAACCCTAGGAAGCAGCTGATCCTGGGGCAAACTTGATTGGCATCAGAATAAAACCAATGTGCAACACCTGTAGTTTCTACTGTCAAAATCATACAATACTGTGCTTTCACAAAGAAAATCAAAGAAAAATACAATAACAAACAATGAAATACCGTACTTGCTACAAATAAACTTAATAGTTATTGATTTGGCAAGTCATACTTCCCAGCCCTGGATCTATTATGCATGCAACATGCTAATTTGAGATCGGAATAGGAAATTATATGACTCATACAGCCTGGCATTACGCTGTGGTCTATCACCAATGTCACAGCTGCCACACACTCATAACTAGTACATGCATCACCGACCGTATTGCTTCAGATTATGTATGGAAAGGCTGTTAGAAGACAGCTGTATAATTCACAGAATACAGCACCGTACATGTACACAACACTCCAATGTCACTTGTCATTGGTGTAACAATGCATTCACCAACAAGACCATTGTGACATTCTTCAACATGACAAAAGAATGTTAGGAAGAGGCACTGAAAATCTGAGGCAGCAATATCGACTCGAGCATTCGACTTGTGTGATCAGCCTGCCATAGACCTCGCCAAGTCATCTGCCATGTCTGCGACTGGTGAGAAGATCTGTCGGGATCAGACCACTCACGATATTGCCCTCACCTCACCTGGTGAGGTGCTCATTTAATTCCAATCAAGGTGGTGCAGTGAATGAAAACATCAGCATCTGCCACAAAAAGGTCACTGGTTTGATCCCTGGTCGTGCCATTCGCTGATGTGGTTGTGATATCTAAGTTGGCACTTGCATGCCTGAAACTTGTTTTACTCAGCAGACCAATTTATACGAGGATCAAATAGCTAACCCGTAGCTACCCTTGTCTGTACATTGACGGAATGGAAACCCATGGCCTGAGTTCTCGGTCAACAGAAATTACGCCAACCAGAACTGAATTTCAATATCAGAATATCATATCATTACAAGTATAAAACGCTACATAAATGTGTGTCCTCAGCATAATAAATTCATCAAAGCATGGCGATCTGGTATAAATGTATAGTGCGACACATTTTCCTTGTGATGTAAAGTTGAGATGACATTTTGAGTGAAGTCAATTGTGTTATGACAGAAAGCACAGCCCAAAACCATAGGAAACCATGCACTGACAGAAGACTTGGCAAAGTTGGCAAAACCTCACTTCAATGAACCTCTTCAGTACATGTGAATCATAAGGGTAATGCACATGACTTGGATAACAACATATAAAGCTGAGAATGCCATGTATACAACATGTATGTCTTTCATGCTCATTGACTTGAATCAAACAATGAACCCAATAAGGAGCAAAGGAATGGGACTTCTGGGGGCCTAATCCATAAAAGGCATTTGCTAAAACACCGATCTTGGGTATGACTGGCATGAGTTTCTGCACAATGAGGCTTCCTGTACATAGAAGTATATGGTATACAGACATGCCGGTTAACAATGGCTTCATGGTTGCAAACCCTTTGTGAAGCCTTTATCAACAGGAGTGATTGTATCTATAGGCTACAGGAAGCTGAAAAGACACCTCGGCCCTGCCTGTGTATGACCACCTTTTGTGAATTCATGAACTTTGTGCAGCTCTTGATCTCTTGATGCTAACGTGATACACTGTACTCACTACCTCCCTACATATAAAGTGTATCACTAGCCAGTCATTATGGTCTGTCATGTCTGTAGTCTGCATGCTTCCAGGTATTGATCACACCCAGAGGCATATTGGATTATCAACATCAGTCAAGCAAGTGTCACATAAAACGAAAATGTATGGGATCAGTGAGGCAAGTTGATGCTGATGGAGATTTAGTGACAGTCCAATACAGCATTATGACATTTTCAGACACAGTGTACATATATATAGGCTCCAAGCATGTTGGAAGTGATGACTGAGATAATGCAATACATCCCTAAGCACTTGATCATATCACTTATCAAAAGGGCAAATCTTGAATGGAGAACTAGAGGGCTCAAGCCTCCGTTAGACCGGGTTCACATACAGCTACACAGTACACACACACGCCGGCGAACAATGGCTCCACAAAGGATTTAAGACCATAAAACCTTTGTTTGCCGCCGTGTCAATGTAGCGTGTAGCTCTATGTGAACCCAGACATATGATCACATGCTCCAACCATCCACAGTCCACCTCAAACTGCATGCAGTAGAGTCCAAGACTGTGGAGATGATGGTTCCATCTACCGGTAGTAAATCCTAAACTAGCTGATACCCGTGCTATGCACGGGGTGTGCACGGGCATATCCAAGGTCGGATCCGGGGGATACACCCCCGAATTTTGTTTAGAAAGGTATCAGGACATTTGCCCTGCGGACATTTACCCCCTAGGACATCTGCCGCCTGGACATTTGCCCCTCCCCCAGACATTTACCCCCGTNCGACTCAGTAATAATATACGGACATGGTTTGGGGTACTTTTACCACGGTTAGCAGGTTATTCATTTCGCCGAGTTTAGTTGCAAAAACGGCTTCAAAATGCAGTATTCACTTCATAAATAAGTTTGAAACCTGGCGCATCGTCTTTGTCACATAGTATAAACGGTGTATGCAGAAAACCGGCTCATTATTCACGGCGGTTTCAGAGGAGATGCGTGAAATTTACGCAACTCGCCAATATATAGGTAAATTAGGTCGCGGTGCATCCGGAAGATGGCGCTTGTGCATGGCGCCAGCGATGAGACCCGTTGCCGGATGAGATTGGCAAAAAATGAATGATAACTTTTTTCCTGTGGCATATTCGGTTTTAAGACATAGCTGAACATAATCCTCGTATCCGAAACCCCCCTGATACCAAATTTCACGTCATTTGGTCGCGCGGTTTCCGAGGAGATGCTGCCACAAAACCCAGACGTTAAGCGTAATAATATATAGATGCCTGCCCTCGGCAATCGAGGAGTTAAAGTAGTGACTCAATCTTTCCTTGATTAATACATAAGTACATCACATTTGTCAGCAGATGGTGCTGCTGTGCTTGATGAACCTTTCTTTTTTGTACATAGATAACATACCACAGGGCTGAGTAATGTATTTACAGATCAACAAATGTATGTGTACACCTATTCTTCACTTACACACCGTACAGTGCTTCTTACAAGCAAAGGTAAGGTCTATTAAAACCATTCTCTTCCAAGGCCACCTGATCTACAGAACACTACAACGGAGTAGCCCCCTTTTTTTAGATTAACATGCTCCTTTAACATAAATTGCTTTTCTCATGATTTTCAGAATATATGCAAGCCTGAGAAGTCTTCAATGCTTTTCCACGTGACCGACTTCACAAGGGCAAGGATTAGAAATAAGCAGATTTGGACAGCAATTTCAAATCACATTTTTTGTGTTGAGATGGCCCCTGAACTGGTTGATGTCATTCATATCCGAGTTTATTACCCACTTCATTCCAGTCTCGATCTACATTCTTGTGGAGGATACTACTTGATCATTATTGGCTTTATAGAATATGAGCAAGGTCACATTGCGCTAAGCAACGAAATAGCCGGCATTGAAGCCCATCCATGAGTGGTTAGGAGTGTGGGTCAAGGAGATGGCACTGGCAGCCCAGCATCAAAAGCGGAACCAACAGGTTGTTGGCTGCCTTAACTTGTTTTTAGTTCTGCACCAGGTGTGTGGATGGACAGGACTGTGGCATGGGGCATTAGCAGAGGCCATCATCATAGACCACACACCCTAGGGCAGTATGCCTGCATTGTACACTGGGGCAGTTGGATAGCTGGCCCAAACACATACTTTCTAGTATACCCACAAAAAAAACAGGATAGATAAAAACTGAGTATCCATATTTGAGTTGTACATTCTTTACTATGTGCACATTGCACACATAGTGATTCAAGTGACTGTTGGCCAAGTTGGATGACCCAAATAAGCAGGAAAGTTCTTCAGTGTTATTGACACAGTCGGCCTCGACTACACAGTAGGTCAGATGTGCCACTTTTTTGCACCTACTTCACCGATGTAGAAACTTCATGATGCCTTATCTCAAGAAGCGAGACTCTATTTGACTTCCAAACACATCCACCCCAGAAGACCTCTAATATCTAATGGATTCTAGTTACCTTTCTTTATGCAATGCAGACATGAAAGTCAACAACTGCTAATACAAGAGGCCACCAAAATTAAGCTCCTTCCAAACTCAACTGACTTCCATGATTTTGACAGCCTTGGCTGCCATACTATGGTCAAAGAGGCATTGTAAATCACTCAAGAGACCTGGACACACAGAATGTCTAATCTACAGTCCTGAACTTGAGCTACACTCAAAAAGAATGTTCAGCCCACCATTACAAGCTGATTTTAGGTCAACTAACATGCCAACTATTCAGGGCATGTAATGCAAAGTTGTAGGCCTACATGATGATTCCAATCTTTTAATGAAAATAGATGGACACATTGGCCAGATTAGGTTTTGATGAGGCAGGCCTATCATATGCCTACATGTATCAGGATCTTGACCACTGCATTGATTTGTATTCCAATGTGTTATCTATGCATTACATGCCAGCTCTGTAGTCCTATTTATCACAGTTGAATATCTTTTGTTCCTGAATTAGCATGCAGACTGAAGACCTCTTGGCAATGAAAAAATGGCAAACCGTAAAACAGGAAGAAGGAACGCAGGATAAGGTAGGCAGTCTGAAATTCAGCTGCCCTAAACCATCTAAGGTGCTGAAAATGAAGATAGATACATATGTGCCAGTATTTGAAATGTGTACAATGTACACAGGGTAGCCATGAATTCAGCAACGTAGCATACCAGCTGACTAATAACTGGCCATTTGCATTTACACTGTCATTGTAGGAGAAGTTCTCATGTCATAATGATGATGGAGGGATGGGTTAGACATGTTAGATGGGCTACCCTTCATAGTTGGGAGAGGCAATTCATTCAGCACTATAGCTGTCACTAGCAACAGGTCATCACTCTTACTTCAGGCAGACAGCTATGAGCTAATCATTCATGTTACACATTTGGGTAAAACTGTGAAAAGTTGATATCCACCTCATAAAAACGATGGATCAGTCAGTTCGACAACAGTACTTACAGTGATATGGTTGTAAATGTTATGCGTCCATCCAAACAAGTCAACCAATCGGTAGCATGACGCCACTTTATTTCGCGAGAGTTTCTCTGCCTTTGAATAACTCAGAGACTCTACACCACGGATGTCTGCCACTGGAACAACAGAACTGCTAACACCTGCAAAAGAGATAGAATCAGGTACATTTGAAAAGTACATAAATGGACTGTTTCAAGATAAATGAGAAACAAATAACAGGTAAACACTGCATGAATTATTGATACACCGCCCCAATGACCCCAGCAATTCAGACCAACCGTGCTGCCATAGAAACTACTTACCTTTGCCTACAAATCCACTAGATGTTTTAGAATTTGGCAACAATAACTCAGAGATTTGTTGGAGAGCGATAAGACTGGCTGGGTGTGGCCCACTTCTAATTTGACTCTCGATAATGGCCTCTAACTCCTCACGAAATGCCTCACTGTTGAGGATTAATGACACTCTCTTGCGCTGCTCCATCTGGCGGACATCTTCCTTGATATCTGCTGGCCGCCTCAGCTGACGAATGTACTCTGGGTCATCTGGGTCTGAAATATCATAAATTTTTTGTCGATAACTGAGACCTCTAAGAGGACACTTTGCTTCATCATCAAGCACGACATGCACAAACAAGCATGATGCCATATTCTTAGGTTTTTGTGAGTGCGGATGGTGTCATATTATGGATGAGCTGCCAGTGCTATGCAGCACATGATGACATTCACCAGTCACCTGCTGCAGGATCTCTTGCATGACGTGATACAACAGGAATGTACCGGTACAGCTCATCACTATGATAGGCACCTATTGTTGTGGAATATCATCATTTCATCTGGCATCTGTTGTGGCATACTTTCTTACTCTAACCATCTGTTACTGGACTTTTAACTACCGTTAGCAGCCACACAAGTATTCTGGTTTGTGAATTGGTCATGCTGTTTCACTTTCAACATATTCAATAAGAATGCCTAAAAGATGGCCCTCATGTACAACATTAACATATCTTGACTCTTGGACAGGTATTTCTAGAATGTTGAGTAGTTGGGCAGTGATGACATTGTTAGAAGGCAGGGCACTCGCAGCCATCAAGATAAAAACACACACTCAATCTGATCTATGACTGTCTGCAGATTATTTAGACATGCATATCACTTTTTAGGTTATCATGATGGTTATTTGATAATGAAAGGTCTAAAGCAAACAAGAGTTCTGGTGACTCATCGCAGGTTTCAAATTGATTTGGGAAAAGAAGGTCAAGCTCATTGCATTTTTATGAGAATCCACTGAATTTCTAGTACCAGATGTCGCCTAACAGGTGGTGATGCAAGTTAACTTTCCATTTTCACCTTAAAGTTATAGAAGTTGACATGCGGTATGCCAGGACCTGACCTCAGAAGAGGGCAGGACAGTCACAACTTGACATTATAACAGAGAGCAACATTGTCCTTACTTATTTTTTCAATGAATTTGCCCCCTTCTTCTGAAGGGCCATTCACTTGTGCTTCTTCCGTCATTCTAGATGGTATTTGCTCCCTCTGACCTGAAAATGGATGAGGACACTTGGCATGATTGATGCTCACCAGCATCATGTACATGTACCCCCCCCCCCAAATAAAAAACTCAAATTCACCACAGCCACGTTGGCAAGACTCATTTCTTGCATTGATTGCATGCACCATGTAGTTGAACTAGGACCAATCACATTTCAATTCACATCAGAATACCACTGATTCACCAAGTCATCCTGGCTACAGCTCAAGGCAAAATGAGTAATGTTTTTCCCTGTAAACACTAGAGTGCCTCAAACCTCTCCCCTCCACTCTCCGCCGAGTAGATGCTGCGGATGCAGCTTCCTAGTCATTGATTGGACTAGCTTGCTGTGGAGCGCCGTATTGATCTTGAGTCAAGCCAAGTCTTCAGTGACGTTGGGCACTTTCTGGAGAGACTGATTCATGTAGTAGTGTCGTGGTGATGGAAGCAAGCAGGAGTGATGTCTCCAATTCATGTATACACCGATTTCACAACTCAAAAATGCACAGCGCCCTAGCGGTATTATTCCCTAGCCATTTCCGGTTGAACCTCGCCTCCAGGTAAAATTCCTAGGTTTTTAGCCTCACCACCAAGGAATTTTACGTGGAGGCGAGGTTCAACCGGAAATGGCTAGGGAATAATACCGCTAGGGGCGCTGTGTATTTGAGTTGTGAAATCGGTGTATTGAAGGGCTAATGGTCAACAAAGTTACAAACCAGAAGAACACACACTGTCATCATTCAATTACAATTTAATTGATGAAATCTATGGCACCTGGCTAATTCAAGACGTTGAGAGCTGAACTTCCCTATGCTCCTACACATCACACACTTTTTCCGACCTTGATTGTCTGACAGGCCTCTGCTCTATCTCCACAATGTGTATGAATGAATGATGGAAACATGTCAGTCCTCCATGTCATTTCACATAGGTATCCCCATCACATCATCAAAATCCAATGCCTGCGTGCCACCGCAAGACAATAATGAGCAGACTATAAAATAATGCTGGAAAATGCTACAGGTAGGCCTATATTAGTTGAGAATGAGCTCATTGCTAATCTAGCTGGACAAATTTGACCTGAACACAAGGACTGACTGACTGGGAAAGAAGTGGGCAGGGCCAGTCAGGTGGTGGTGTAGCAGGTGCAGCAGCAGGACGGAACAGCCAACATATCAGCCCGCCAATCACAATCCATTATTTCGATATGGCCCTAAAATATCTTAGGACGCAAATAACATTTTTTCACCCAAATTTAAAGGAATGCTATAGATAGACCTTTCTCAGCCTCGGCGTATGCACAGCGTACATTATGACTTTACTCTCTGAAGGCTTATGATAGATTTGCGGGCCAAATTAGGCTGGGCTAAAATCATATTCAAAATGGCGGTCGCATCTGGCCAAGGCACACGGACCAACATCTTGGCTGCAGCTTCAGCGTACAATACTTCGCCCAAATACCCATTTCGATGGGTACATACAGTCCTCTATAATCAAACTATTAAACTAACAACTTATTCATGTGGTACTTGGCGCAAAACTGCAACGCACCGTTAAATTTCACGAGATATCTTGTCCGAAAATCGGAATCGGCCAACTCACACTCCGCGACCTTCTGCGTCTCTAATGTACGCAACCTGCACACACGGCACTGCACATTGTGCACTACCGGTTGATTCACTTTTCAATACCGCACAAAACCCTGCGTAAAAACAGTGCGTAACATCCAAATTTCACACAGCGATAAAATATTATATTGCAAATTTGCCTACCTTGACGTTTTGGTTATATCCTCCACGATATCCTCCGAAACCCGCCTATATTTTGACCCAATTCCACAAACAAGGCCCAGCANACCTCTTCAACTGGTTGTCACAAATCTAACTGAAATTGTCATTCTCCTGGACCTATTTGCATCAAGTGGAGAATGTTATCGATATAACACCTATTTGATGTTATTGATATTACACCTATTTGTTAATCCATTGTTACTTTCTGAAAAGCTACACTGGCCTTGTAAAGAGCAATATTATTTCAGGCAGATGCCTTAGTGAGGTCACTGGTTGTAATTGTATCCAGCACTACAAGTTGCCACTTCCAGTCCTGCATCAGACAGCTTATTAATGCAGAATTCATTATTTTGGTACCACTGCTGGGGCATTTTCAGCCTACAGCACCTCTGGGATGTGAGAAAAACAAATACAAAGATTGGTTAAATATCCTTTATTGTCTGATTCCCTTTGTTGCAGGGTACTCTGTACAACGGTCTGAAACTGGGTTGCTAAATTACTCAAGCTCAGGGCTATTTAGAACACCTGTGACAATACATCAATGGCAGAAAACATGGAGTAATCTCAAGTATATAAGTGAAAAGTCAAGAGATTCATTGCAACATCTTTTCTTACAACTTTTGTGCACAGGATTAATAAATACAGCGGACTCCAAGCCAGGGCACGACTCCATGACTTCAAAGAAAAACTCAACTCAATTTTGATAATGATAGAATAAAGAAGTGAACGACAATAAATTCATCTAAATCCTTGTCGCGATACAGATACATTGCTGTCAAATAAATCATCACTTCTTAACGTTATTATTTCTTATCCTTTTCCTTATCTTTGTCCTTGTCGTCCTTTTTACTATCATCCTCATCTTTTTGAGTTAAATATCCCATAGCTTTTTGAACAGCCTCACTTTGTGGATCAACCCCTGGTAGACTCCCTAAGACACTTTGTAGAAATGCTGGGTCATTCATTACTTCGGAATAATCCTCCTCATCATCCTGGGAAGAGAAAAAGGAGATGGCAACTAGTGCATGGTGTACCTAATATTGACTTAACCACATTGGGATGAAGATAGGATCACCTGGGGATGGAGCCTTCTCATGAAATAAACATTATGACCTAAATACGTGCCTTTAGAGAGCCAGCCTGAGTTGCCTCACCAAATCACATGAACTATTCACAGATGGCAGCACTATAGTATACAGTCAGTTTTTCACCAGGTAGAGCACATGAACACAACCTGGGCACAACCCCCCCCCTCC
>NMRB01000368.1:129838-168977 GCA_002633025.1 Notospermus geniculatus | reverse complement strand
AGGACCCAAGTGTGCTGGAAGCAGTAACCACCTACCTTCGATGTTTGTGTTGATTCTTTAGACTTGATTGATGGTTCCTCATCTGTTTCCATGGGGGCTGGTGTATTGTTAGTTGAGGGATCTGTAAACAGGAAGAATAAACTGTGTCACCCACCACATCTTCTGACAGAAAAAGAACCATAAAATGCATTCTTTAGTTCTAAAGTTATCATTTAGGCATGGTATGATGCTGCCACACCAAAATGCATGGAATTCCCCTTGTCCATTGTCTTACAGCTGACTCTGTGATTTGGCCCCTCAACCTGGACCATGTCTGGTCGAAAATCAGTAAATTCAAACAGGACACACCTGACGCCATCGACATCTGCATTGACATCCTGAGAGCAAATTCAATCTGTTCCTCCTCAGTCATTGAGGACACATCAGGCTCTGTTGAAGGAGCATCTGCTGATTCTGTTCTCATTGACATCTTGATGGCTTCCTCTAGGAGGGCTTCTTCACTGCTTGCTGTTAGAAGGAAGGAGTTAACAGTGAAAGACTCAATAAGACAATCAACTTTGTCCTACAGTATGAAAGTGACCTTTGGCCACCAGAATTACACTGAAGACATGTATAGTCATGTCCTCTCAATGAGAGATGAACATGAGGCCCACGGCTGCAGCTCAGATGACGTATCAAACAGTGAGGAAACTTTTGTGGTCAACGATGCATAATGACACCACAAATCTATTCGATGATCTATGAAATGGGTATGTGTAAGAGTGATATCTTGAAGCAGATATGTACCTTCACCAGCAGGTTGGGAAATCTCTGCTGCTGATTCAGTGGCAGCTTTCCTTGCTTCTTCTTCCTGGCGAGCTCGTTGTTCTTCCATGGAGACACGAAGTGCCTAAACAATGATAACAATGTTCAGTTGATAAAAGACCAGAGAGAAAAACGACCAAGAATTTTGACAACCAAATACTATGTTTGGCTCCAGTACAATGGAACAGAATCCACAGTTACAATTCTTATTACTCACCAGTGCCAATTCTGGATCAACATTTGGATCAACTCCAAATTCAAAATCAGCCGAGCCCATGGCTGGTACAGCTCCACTGCCATCTTCCCCGACAATGATGGGTGATGTCATCAGGGCATCAGAGAGAAGTGGTCCTGGTGGTACTGTCACGAGATGAGAGCTGTAGAAAATGACAAACATTTTTTGAGTCTAAATTGACAAAAGATTGATGAACAAGACCTGCCTGCAACAACTCTGGGTTTGTATGTTTGGGATTTAGCTATGCTGAAGAGAGATCTATACCAGATGGTGTGTGTTAGCAGGACACAATCACAGCTGGTGGGACTGAGTAACTCCCACAAGAACTTTCTGAAGATTCTTTCATATGCATTGTAAAGCTATATCTTGTCATTCATTTTGTGCCACCACAAGTGAACAACCCTAACTTGAACCTGTTGTACTGATTTATGACTCTTCTAGCAATACCAACCTGGTTCCATCCTTGCCATTGATCGTGTTCACAAATACTGTCAGCTTATCTGTGTTCTGGGTCTGAAACAAAGTGTTGGCATACTTTATTTTTTAAGTGTAAGATGATACTCAAGAATTTCTTAAGCTGGGATCAGGAAACAAGGAGTTTAGTCAACAATTATCTGACATTCAATGTCAGATAATCATTCAATGTCAGATAATTGTTGACTAAACTCCTTGTCCAATGATTGGAGTTGGACCCTATAACTCAATTTGATTTTAAATCAGGAGAAAGTTGTGACAATGAGGGTGTGTATTGACCAATGCTAAGTTAAAATACAATGTTTTTAGTCATGCATTCACCTCTTCTCCGAAGTTGACAACATCTACATTCACTTTCTCTTTTTTGAGCCTCTTAGCAAGTTTGATGAGTTCTTTTTCATCCTCTTCTATAGGGCTACCAACAAAGATGATGATGCGCAGCTTGTGATTTTTCCCCTGTCGATGTTTCAATGCCAACTGAAGTAAAAGTAAAAATATTACATTTTTGCCAAAAATGCCGATTATTTGCAGTCCAACTTTGTATTGTAGACTCTGTGGGAGATATCTACCAGTAATAAGTCTACCAACAGTTGAACCAGTATGCAACTTACATGAGCTATGCGAATTCCTGATACAAAACTGCTGACTCCTTTGGGTTGGACCTGGTGGAGTTTTGACAGAATCCGACCAACATCAGTTGTCAATGTTGCAAGTACTTCAGTTCTGAAGAAAAAATATATCCAGCAGGTGAACATAGTGAATCATCAGGATCTATGCAAATGCTCTCTCACACTGGTCATTGGAGGGAGTGGTAGGGACATAAATATGTCATCAGTTAGTTCGTAAACTGACAACTGTTTTGATACTTACTTTGCCAAGGTAAGCAATCCGACATTATTTTCAGGGTTTGACCTGGTCTTGGAATGGCACACCAGATTAACTGCATCTTGCTGAGCTTGCAGGCGAGTAGGTAGAAAGTCACCATTTCTCATGAAATCACTGTTGTCCACACTGAAATGAAATTAGTAAATTAGTCTACCTATGCATCTACCCAACAGCCATGACAGCTGTACTGCAACTGACCTACTGTCAAGACTGTACCCGTGATGATCAGCCCCAGAGGGCCAGCCCCCCCCCCNCCGCCCCCCCCCCCCCCCACTGCATGCATTGCCAGTGACTGAGTAAGCAGAGTGCGAGAGTGTGCCCCGCTGCGCTGTTGTTTCTGACAATTCTGCGGAACGAGTGTAGAATCCCCTGTCAGTGCCCAAAAAAAGGTCATCGATTGACGGAATAAGCCGCATTGTACAATAGGATTTGCATTGTGTGCCATGGAGTAACGTCACTTCCGACGGGGGATTCTAAACTTTAGCCCAACTTTGAGAATCTGTAGGCCTAACAATCATTAGTAAGTAGGCTATTGCTGGGAAAAAGATGAAATGGTAAAATCAAAATCTGCAAGTCACGACCATGACAACTGGACACACAATAAATGTACAGGATGATGTACAATAACAATGCACTGCGATGCGAGCTGCGTGCATTGAGCATGTTGAGCACTGCACGCACAGCGCAAGCAGACATGCCGGCATGGATGGCAGAGGAACAGCATAGTCTCACCAAAAAGCTCGATCTATGCTTGAAATACGGAGCCAAAATAAGGCAATTGGACCAGCAACAGATCCAGCATTCTGATGTGGTACCGGCAAATGGGGATAAAATGTGGTTGATTACCATATCATAGTACTTTCGAGCACCATTTTGTCCAGATTAGTTCCTCATCTCACCGATAGGACTGTAGACTGGTTCCCTGCCTTGTAACACTCCGCTAATAGAGCGGACCGTTTCGAGGGCAAAGAATCAGTCTATTGCGCCTCCAAACTTGACGCTAGGTGGCGATATGTGCAATGACGTCAATCATATCGCCACTAGTGACGGTGGTAGGTTTCCATCTTGAAAAGTAGTGCGCGCGCGGAAGGAACAGAAGAAATTCTTCTGTTTGTGAAGCGGTTACCCCCATCACGCAGCCCATCACGTTGTTTTCTACGCGTACAATATAGATCTGTTGTAGCCGGGTGTGCAAAGGTATACAGTGGACGTACATAAAATACAAATATAGTGGGGCAAAAATAAAGTAATAATAAAGTTATTCTGTTTCATTTTTGACAAGATAAATGTTGTTTTCTGCAAAAATAATAACATCTTGAAAAAGAAGTTCGCGTCAAGATGGCGGCCCCACCGACGGAGACGGCGGCTGGGGCCCGTCCCAAAGAAAAGTTTCATACTGATACTGGTAGGCTTAATATCTGCATTTTATGTGACAAAGCTAAGGCGAAGGTGGTAAACCTTAAGTACGACAAGGCAGAACACCACAAAACTGCTGACATTATTAGCAAAATATTTCATTTGAACGAGCGCTTTGTCGACATTGACCAACCGGTAGGAATGCACACTGCTGATTGTGCATTCAGCGACACTGAGCCTGAGGCGGAGCAGAAGGTCGACCAGAATTTGAGATTGAGGTTGAGTGATGTCTTTTTCAATAATGTCTATGACCTCCCAGGTTTATTTGTATGCGAGCGATGTCACAAAGAGATGGTGTGCCTGGAGAGCAAACAAAACTGCCTGATAAAGCATTTGATGAAGAGATACGACGTAGGCCTAGGCCTACGCCGTGTAACGTTTATAGGCCAACGCAGGCTGACAGGAGGACGAGGAGGAATATCGAGCCAGCAAAGCACAAGGCCTACCATGATGACTACTAGGCCTAGGCCTAGGGATATTGGTTTTCCTACTACCGTGAATACTTCCAGTGGGCAAAGAGCTAAAATGAGTACGATCCCAACTGCTGCCATCTTCCCCCCTTCCAAAATGACTGTCGAACCCGCTGCAGAGAAAGTTCAAGGTAAGCATGGTAAGATGAGGTCATTTTGTCAGATAACACATTAGGCCTAATCATCAATCATCAATTCAATTTTGTGGCCCTTTTTATTCCTTCACATTCTGATTACAGGTTATGTCAGAGATGAAGAGCCACAACCGGTACGTGATTCACCCCCTTTGTTGGAGCTGGAAAATGAGGGTTTTGAGGATGTTCCAGGTTCGATATCTAGTCCTGCTGGGCCTTCGTATGCAGCCCCTTCCAAAATGACTGTCGAACCCGCTGCAGAGAAAGTTCAAGGTAAGCATGGTAAGATGAGGTCATTTTGTCAGATAACACAATCATCAATCATCAATTCAATTTCGTGGCCCTTTTTATTCCTTCACATTCTGATTACAGGTTATGTCAGAGATGAAGAGCCACAACCGGTACGTAATTCACCCCCTTTGTTGGAGCTGGAAAATGAGGGTTTTGAGGATGTTCCAGGTTCGATATCTAGTCCTGCTGGGCCTTCGTATGCAGCCCCTTCCAAAATGACTGTCGAACCCGCTGCAGAGAAAGTTCAAGGTAAGCATGGTAAGATGAGGTCATTTTGTCAGATAACACAATCATCAATCATCAATTCAATTCCGTGGCCCTTTTTATTCCTTCACATTCTGATTACAGGTTATGTCAGAGATGAAGAGCCACAACCGGTACGTGATTCACCCCCTTTGTTGGAGCTGGAATATGAGGGTTTTGAGGATGTTCCAGGTTCGATATCTAGTCCTGCTGGGCCTTCGTATGCAGCTGGTGGTAAGCGTCCAAAGGAGACTCCGAGCAGTGGACAGTTGGACAGAAAAAAGCGGATGCGTGTTGTGGATTTTGTGATTGCTTCAGTTGAAAAACTTAAGTTGAGCAGTGTTGAAAAAGATGGAGCGAGGACTGTGAAAAAGAAACTATCATTTAACCAAGATGACCACAATTACTCCAAGCAAATATTGAGTACTAATTCCACGGAAACCGGTGAGATGGGCAAGGATGTACTGAAGGCAGTCGATGCCCATATTGAGCAGGCAAAGCAACTTCTCCACCATTCTGTTCATTCTCCTAGCCATTTACCTGCCATGGACTTGAAACTGTTGGAAAAAAATCCAAGGGAATCTGTGCTCGGTTTCTTTTCCTCTTCTGTTTTGAAACGGGAAGCAGAGTTGGTCATACTTGCGAATGTTGTCCAAGCCATGATGGATTTCATCAAAACCCCATCCATATTAAAGACATTAAAGGATACAGAGTACCTTATGCAGGAGGATGTCTTCAGCAGAGTATTCCTTTCCATGAATGAGGACATGCCATTCCTAACAGAAGTTCTGTGCTCGCTTACTTCCCTGAAGGAGCCTTCACATCAGCGAATTGCTACTGTCGCCACCATAATTTCTATGTTGGGGCATAGTCTGGACAATAAAGCCTCTGTGATTCAACATGTTATGTCTTCCCTTGCAATCAGTGGACATGCCAGTTCAAAGTTGTGGTCACAGTTGAATTATGTCCACATTACACTATCAGCAGGAAGAAAAATTTCAATACAGGAAAAATATGCTCAATTTGCAGAAAACAGTCTCATTGATGCCATCAAAGGCAGCAAATTTGGGAAAATTAATGGAGACAATTTGGACCTTTATGTCAAAACAAAAGAAGTAAGATTGAATCAAAGCAACCTTGACCTTCATTATTTTGCATCGGATTGGACTGCAGACAGGGTGGGCGAAGTTACTGAGGAAATTCTGAACCATTTCAACAGCAGTGGCCGACAGCCTACTGACGAAGACATTTGTTCAAAGGACTTCTTAGTTTCCGCAGAGGAATTCCAGCTTTTCAGGAACTCCTTGAAAGTTCTGTTGGGTAGAATACTTGCCAAGGACTTCAGTTGCTTCAAATGGATGGAAAAAATCCTGCCAGAACATATTCCACATGCAATGGCCGAAATAATGAAAAAGAAGTCCAGTTCATTCATCCTGCCACTCCAATTGAAAAATGAACAGAAGTATGAAGATTGTTTAGATATTATGGATACCTATGAAGAGACAGTTGACCGGCTGTACCGGAAAGCTGGCATGGGTGTGTTGAAGTTACTATTTGATCATTATGTTTTGAATGTGGTTTTTGTCGGTAATTTGAAATAAATAGGAGACTAAAAATGGATCACTAACTTGTGCAGGTGCCAAAATGTTGATGAGCAAGAGTAGAAAGTTGAAGGAGAACTAATTCCAAGGACGTCTGAGATGACCCCCATAAAATGCCATAAAACTGTGTCATTCTCAATCCACTAATTCCAAGAGCCATTGTGGTTGTAGAACCATGAAAATGTCACTGATTTTGATTTTGGAAAGAAAAATATTTGGTCATCCCAGGACGAATATCTGGTTCAGATTCTGTTCAGAATCTTTCACCGGATCCGAACCTGATTCCAACCGGATTCGATTCAGATTCCGACCCAAAATCTGACTCGGATATGGCCCCTGAATCAGGTTGGAATCCGGATAGGAATCTTGTTCAGTTTCTGAATGGAATCTTGGTAAGAATCCAGGCCAGATTCCGAATGGAATCTGAACAAGAATCCAGGTGGGTTTCTGATTGGAATCTGGACCGGAATCCAGGTTAGCTTCTGATTAGATTCTGATTAGTTTCTGATTAGATTCTGGACAGGAATCCAGGTGAGTTTCTGATTGGAATCTAGACAGGAATACAGGTGGGTTTCTGATTAGAATATGGACAGGAATCCAGGTTAGTTTCTGATTGGAATCTGGACAAAAATAATCCAGGTGGGTTTCTGATTAGAATCTGTGGGGGAATCCAGGTGAGTCTTCGATTGGTATCTGGACAGTTACGTTTTGCAATGAGATCCGCAGTAGATTTCGGATCAGATAGTTAATCAGGTCTGAATGAAGCAGTGTAAATACAATGGTTGGCATAGGTTCTTGGAAGCATAGCATTGTAGGGTTTGCTGAAGGTTAGCCATTAATGTTGTGGCTTATCCGTCAACAGAAGGACTGGGTTGGTTCCCAGTCTCAAATGGCTCTCGTTCTGCTAGCGATGTGTCTAAGCTGCTGGTAATGAATCATAGTCGCAAAGTAGNTGGTTCCCAGTCTCAAATGGCTCTCGTTCTGCTAGCAATGTGTCTAAGCTGCTGGTAATGAATCATAGTCGCAAGGTAGGCCTACATACATGTGGTGCTGCAGAAAACGTGATTCAAACACACACTTTAACTGAAAAGACAATTCAAAAACGCGACATGAATCCACGGGGACTTGCACTTTCATTGGAAGATATTTCAACGCACAAAAACTTGGAACACCCAAAAAATAAGACAATATCTAAACCATAACAGATATTATATATTTAGCTATCACCATAATCATATTTTTTACAACAGGTATATACACATCTAACCATGGCGGTATTTACCTCCATGATCTAACTACATGTACGTGTATAGCAGTTTCCACTGTTAATGTCCGCGTTTATTCTGTCGTTAACCAAGGAACAAAAAGAAAGTTTGGTAAATATTACACCTGGCTAATTAAACAATTAGCCGATCTCACACCTCTTAATTAGACATTGAGTTTTCCCCTGTGGCATGTGTAAACGGAATTTGTGTCAGCATCACGAATCGATCAAAATGTTCGATACAATGTAGGCCTACACCGTTTGTCACTCAGTACACACCAATTTCCGGGAAATACTGTACTGCAAATCGTATTCTTCGTTTATGTTACATATTTTTCTAACCTCTCCAAGTGAAATGAAATGCCTACCCACCCATCTATTTTCCACAAAACGTGCCAGTTTCACGGACGACAGACAGACGGACGCCACTCAGTATACATATGAATAGCTCCGCTGACCTTTGGTCAGCTGAGCTAAAAAACCGTGGCCTAAAGTAAATGTACCGTACTTAACTTTTATGCGTAACAACATTTTCATGGTACCTACGTAATTGATAACTAAATAGTACAATAGATTCCAACAGTCTTTTCGAGCAGTCCTGATATGTGTGTACACTAGCGGGCACTTACTACCATAATAAATATTGCGTGCCGCTTAATGCAAGCCTAGTTGCTCTGGCCATCCACAGGGCGCGTGATATTCACAGTCCTTCTAGAAGCAGCGCTAGCCCAGATGATTTGGTATGGAGGGTTATTTTTTGTTGGACCGCACATCCCCTTGTGCTGCGCACGTTTTTACACTCATTCACGAACTTAAACTATCAACCTTGGTTGAAATTTGAATGACTTTCACCACGTAACTCGCGCTGTGGAAATGCTTCTGAAATAAACTCCAAACAAAATGAAAACGTCCTGATGAAGCATGGTGAGAAAACGTTTTTACTGCCACCGCCATCTCGTTCTGAATGGTTGCAACGAAACACTATTGTTCTGCAGTTAGTTTCCAATTTCTTAGCTATAGCGTGGAAATATGAGAGGGTTTTATTGTTAAAGTCCTGCAGTTGCAGGCCATTCGAAACATGAGCCTGCTGCGGCGTTTTTCTAGATCTCGTATTGCACGCTACTATTTGGTTCATACATCATCACACTGGATTGGCCACAAGAAGCCTCCTGGAACAACTACAGAATCAACGAAGCAAACAAAGGCTGAGGGGGATATCAGTATTGCTAGGTTTGTCGAGATGATTGTACACTCTTGTCCATACGGTAAATATGGGGCAAATATTATTTACGGGTTTCTAAGGTGAAAGACATAGCTTCCTACGGGACTCGAACCTACAATGTACGGACCCTCGCAGAAGGGACCTTCGCATAAAGGACCCTCTCATTTGGAATAGTCTGAGAATTTTCATTCATTTCCAATAAACGTTTTTCAGAATTATTTCTGTGCATGTGGGTCGACGATTTCCATGACACTTCATCAGCTGATGGGGACATGACGGGGCGATTGTTGCTGTAGCTGGTGTTCTGAAACCAGTGGGAATTTTGTTGAGAAATGCTGCTTTCGCAAATCGGCTTGGAAAGCTTCTATCAAGTGCTGATAAATCACTTGTGTTAGCGGTTTTGTTTGAGGGTAAGAATTAAACTTTCAAAACAAATTTGGGAATTCAATTGCTATGCCCACCAGGGCGCTGAGGTTGATTGCTGCAAAACTGCGTTTTTTACAAGAAATTCGGGCAGCTCCCTACTACATCTCCGATGTTTCAGAACATCAGCCATTGCTCCCTAATATCCCCACCAACTGATGAAGTTTCAGTGCAATCGACCCACACACACAGAAATAATTTAGAAAAACTTTTCTTGGAAATAAATGGAAATTCTCGGAATATTTCATATTGATGAGCAAGAGTGTACTTGTAAATACGTTATACCTGCATTTTTCGATTGACATAACGGGAAAATGAGTATGAACGCCACATTCGGAGGACAATCCACTGTATCGACGCCCGATGATGATTACGCCACACTCAGAACGGCCCTTGAAGTAATAACGAAGTATGCTTGGATCATTCCTGTTGCACTGGGAATCCCTGGGAACATCATTTCTGGTTGTGTAGCGGCTCAAGCAAAGAATCAACAGGTGACCATGTGTGTTTACATGCTCGCGTTAGCTGTGTGCGATACATGTGTTCTTCTTCAGTTGTTATGGCAATGGCCTCTTACGTACTATGACCACGGAATGGAACTCCTTCTACCAATGGAGTATATCTACAAGTAAGTAATCAATTAAAAACGTTGACGTAATAAGGCATGCAGTCACTCTGATTGGGAAACACCCGTAAATACCTCGAATTATCCGTCAACTTTAAAATTGCAGGTAAAATGTGTCGCGTCATTAGTGAGGACCCTTACGGCAAATCTCAATGCGGCGGGGGGGGGGGGGNGGGGGTAAAATCGACTGACCCAACGCTGCTCTACTCGTCATTCGGCTGGGTCACTCGACTTAAAAAACACTCATTGGTATTTGCCGTCAATGTGCACCTCACCTTAGTGCTGAGAAACACAGTCCGCCTGCGGGACAAATGCCTCTAACCAGAAAGCCAATACCCCATCATGACGACATTCCATCCTTCACGGAGAATCGTCAAATGTTGTGGTCAACAGTTGCTGGCGTAATTTGATTGGGTTGGGTGTACTGTTAGTCTCGATATTTGCAATTTCGAATATTAGCGATAATCATTCTTCGTCGTGGTACAGGCTCTACCGTTCATGTTGGATATCCGCATCGCTAAGAAGAACGAAATTTTTCCACTGCTTGCAGAACTCTGGGAGCAGGGCATCATCAACAATGTATCCTATCACAAACATTCATTGTACTAGACGCGTTGATTTCCGGAGCCACCGAAAGGAGGCAGCACAACAGGGCGACGGTTTTTACGGATTACGTTTGGGATGTTTTGCAGTTCGCCTTGGTTTAGGTGATTTACCGATGTCAATTCACCATGGGACCAGTTTGAACGCCCCAATACCCGTAAATCAACAGGTGGCATGGCAAATGAATAACTCTTGATGCATTTGTTGCCGGTAGGAATGTTGACGTTGAAGGAAATTGATGTTTTTGTTAAAATAGGTCAGGTCCATTACGTCATGTCTAATCATCATGCATCTTTCCGAAATTAGGTCAACTCATCATCGTACACAATTGTAGCTGGTTTTGATGACGTATGAACATTCTGTGCAATCCGCATGGCTTACATGATATGTGATCGGGGCATCTCGGGACGTCTTCTGCAATGTGGATCGTCCATGGCGTATGGGTTGTACACAGGGTGATCAATACAAATGTTCCCAAAACAAAAGGTCCTGTGGTAACACAACACTCCTTTGACATCTCCAAACCTGCTGCTCAATGTATTTCACTTCCAATTTCACAAAGCACGCTCATTGCGTGAGGAAGCGCATTGGCTTCGTGCACAGTGCACCCTCTCAAGCGACTGATACTTTCATATGCATCGATGCAATCATTGTGTTGTGCCCTGGCGGGGCACCTAGCATCTCAACTTGTTTCTACAATGGATCTTTTTATTTTTGCAAATCAGCTTGCTACTGCGTATTCAACCTCAGGTCATCCCCACTCTACCACAAAATATAAACTGCTCCCTGGTTCGGATAACCCTGGATGACTTTTGTACTCACCTTTCACATACTCAGCCGGACAATACAGCAATTTTAGGCTTAAATTTTCTCCTTTCCAGAATTGCGTGGTACTTTGAATTCACATTTGGAATGGCTTCAGGAGCCTACTTGGCCATGATGTCGTGTGACCGCCTAATAGCAGTGCGATTCCCATTGGCATCACGCCGCTTGTGCTCCGTCAAGAGAACTAAACGAATTGTGGGAATCAGTTTTGTCATCATAGCCTGCTTGAATTTGACCACTTTCTTTGCATTCAGGTTTATTCGGGATTCCGTCACAGGTAAAAGATATTTTCTCCACAAGCATGGCAAGCTTGTTCAGTGCAACCGTTTGTTTCCCAACGCTTGTTGCTGTGTAAAGCGCCATAATTCATTGGCGCTCGCAGCCGTTCCGTTCCCAGTCCGGTGCCTCTAGTTTTCCGGATACAACAAGGCAAAAGTACATTTGATCATTTTTTGATGAACCGGACACGGACAGAACCCTACCGCATTGATTTTGGCCGCAAATGTGCGGTTTTGGCTTAAGCTAAAGACACATAGATGCGGGTGCGATGCCTGCGTTGCGGTAATCCGCTGCGATTATGCGGTGCCGTTGCGGCAGGTATGACACAAACACGCGGTTCACTGCTGCGTTAAATTTGACTGAATGTCGACGTTCGTACAGGCAATATGGGATTGTCCCACAATGACGTCCAGAAAATAATGGAAAACAATGGAGATCGCCTGCGGCACCGCTGTGTTTCACCGGACAGAAAGTCCCTAGACTTCTGGTCTGGTGGAACGCAGCGGTGAAATATAGCAACGCACCCCAGCAGCATGTATATGTGTCATGTCAAATGTATTCCCTTGTTTGTTTCGATCCGGTAAAACGCTGCAGTGAAATGAACGCATCGCATCGCTGCACCGGAGCACGAACCGCATCTCTGTGTCTTAAAGGGCCTGCCACACTGAAGTAGTTCTCAAAACGTCCTTCCCCATTCTAAAAAAATCGTAAAACGGGCTAGAACGTGTAACCCTGGGCGAAATAACGCATCGATGTTCTGGAGCACCCTTCCTGTCCATTAAGTTTGTAAAAAGACTGTAAAAAGTTGTCACTACGTCCACGTCGTTCGCACACAGTTTGAGCCCGTTCGGCAAAATTTTCAAGATCGTACTGAGAACTAGCTCAGTGTGATTGGGGCATAAGGTTTAAAGGCCTGCTTCCACTAGAGCGATTTTGCGGCGAGCGGTGCGTTTTTCACAGGGGCTTGGATAATCCTTCGATGGTTTAACAATACATGGCCTGTTGATTATCCCATTGCCTGTGAAAACCGCTCGCCGCAAAATCGCTCTAGTGAAAACAGGCCTTTAAGCGTGATTTGTTGGCACACGGATCCGGTCCGTTTCAGTCCGTTTGCCCCTAGTTTTCCGGATTACGACAATGCAAAAGTCAATTTGTTCGATATTTCACGGACCTGAATCGGACAAAATACGAGTACTAATGAACCCCGCTTAATTCTGTAATACTCGGTCTCGAGTAAATATGTAAAACCAAATACAGGGTGGCCCAAAAACACTTCTACTTCTACTAAACTTGCACCTACATCATTGGTACGTGTAGATGGGAAGTTTCCTAGGAGCAAAATGAGACCATGATTGTCCGATTCGGTTCAATAGTTTTGATTCTAGAGCCATTTTTGTGAAGCACAGTCAGGCCCAGTTGATCATTTCTGACAAACTAAAGGAGCGAAAAAAGCACATGAGTTTGTCAAAAACGCTGCCTTTGGGGTTTACATATAAAGTGCAACATATCGTCACTTCATTAAAAACGGCACAGCAATTTTTCTTCCAGGCATTGAGACCCTGATCATATCCATTCCAAGTGAACCAGTCCTTGAAATCATCACGAGTGCGTTGAATATGATTTTTGGAACATTTCTACCTTTTTTGATAATATCCGTTTGCAATGTGGTCATTCTCATCACAGTTAAGCAAGCAAATAAAAAACGGCTGACAATGGAAGGCCGAAAACAAAGTTCTGACAGTCGTTTTCAAAGCGAGACACACCTCACTCGGATGTGCATCTTTATTTCTGTTGCATACGTGGTGACGTCACTTCCGCTCCGGCTTCATTATCTGGTCATTGAAATTCCAGAGATTGCTGAAATTTATGACGTGAAATCCACCTATTGGAATCTCAGATTGGTAGCAGAGAACTTATCTGTAGGAATTCTCTGGGCTAGTAACTATTCAATAAATTTCTACTTATACATTGTTGCTGGCGGACGTAAATTTCGAAACGACACAAAAGAGGTTTTTGGTTGTTTGATCAGTTGTTATAGAAAGAAAATATAAAGAATCATGCATTGTAAAAAAAAGTTTTGCCATCTGAAATTCTAATCGGTGCTTGAAAGGACCCTGCAACCCACCTGCGGAAAATCTCTCTGCTTTTGATTCCCTACTTGAGGTCTCAAATTGAGGTCTCTGTACCTTCCACCCGAACTAGAAGCTGTGACGGGGTTAAGCTGAGGGATCCAGTGATTAGACCCAAGCGAACACGTGCATATGGTAATCGCGCTTTCAGTATCTATGCGCCACGTGCCTGGAATGGCCTTCCAGTGCACTTGAGGCTGTTGAGTACAATTGATTCAAAAGTAGTCTGAAGACATACTTATTTATCAAATATTTTAGCTAAAACAGCAGTCCTCACACACACTCACATCTGAGAATCCATCGTCCCTTCATTGTTTTATTTCTAGTTTTTATAACACTTGCCAACGGGCAAATTATTTTACGGTGTATTGCAATCTCTTATATTCTTTTTGGTCTTACTGTATCTGGGTCAACTTTAATTTCTCTTTCCAAATTATTGTAACCTCTTGACTTGTACATGTATTATTGTAAAGCGGTTTGAGATATTCTGTAAAAATAAATATTATTATTATTACTTAATACACTTACTCTGTTCTTTTCGGGATATATCGTTATATTGTGATGTGAAAACTTAGCGAGCTGGCACAATATACAGATCATACAGGAAAGAAAGCCTTTCTACGGCGCCCGTTACGGGACATGTATTATTTTTCTTAAATCTCGCACTGCGTGTTTTAATCTCGCACTGCGTGTTTTAATCTCGCACTGCGACTTTTTAAAGTCGCAGTGCGACTTTTTAATCTCGCACTGCGACTTTTTAAACTCGCACTGCGGCTTTATAAACGCGCACTGCGACTTTATAAACGCGCACTGCGACTTTATAAACTCGACGCAGTGCGAGATTAAAAGTCGCAGTGCGACTTTAAAAAGTCGCAGTGCGAGATTAAAACACGCAGTGCGAGATTTTTAAAAAAAATACATGTCCCGTAACGGGCGCCGTACCTTTCATATATGCTCCGTGGAATTCTGAATTGAATCTAAAACCTGGGATTGCCCTGAAATTTCTGGAGCCCATTGTAACAACAGACACATTCATATTGTGATATTCCTAACTGCAAAAAGGAACGAGTCTAGCGACATTTTGGGCACAAGGTGATTTTAGGGGTCGTGTCTCGCCGTGGCCTTTTAAATCACCCGGATATCACCAACACCCATACCCAGAAGGCCTTCCCGTGGAATGTATTAACACCATCAGGAGACTGCCCCTTTAAATGTTACGCACTTAGTCATAATACCGCTACCGGAAGACATCTCTGTGGTCATGCCCATGAGCCATGTGAGCGCCAAACGACATTATTTTCATTGTTGTTTGCCTATTCAGGCCAGTGGGTCAAGAAACCTCAGCGTGGGCCTAAAACATAAACGGCTGCTTCAAGATCAAGGCAAATCCGAATCGCCGCCTATATCCTTGCAAAAAATCATAGGTATAATCCCTAACATCTCGTCTAGCCAAACACCATTCGATGGCTAAATCAGGTCCAAAAAGGCTTCAGTGACTTCTTGGTCGTAAAAGATTCCGCTTTGAAATAATTGAAACATAGCCGTAGCATTTTTGATAAACTCCAAAATCAGTTTTGAGTGAAAATATCACAGATGTATAGCTCGTTCGTCCCCAGAAATGTGATAATTATCTCAGAAATACAGTGTAGTAGAGATAAAAGCAAAGAAAATCATGATTGTAACGTCGAATTTGCTTCCTTTCTGTGCCGTCAGTGTCTCAGGTCTCTTCCGCCCACTGATGGCATGTCACCACCCGTAATTTACCAGGGAGGTATTGACGATCTCACTCTCATCAAAACGGTTTCACGACGGGCGTGTTTCACGAAATCCTTGCTAAGTTTAGCGACGACGCAAATCTATTGTCCAGGGGCCTGTTTCATAAAATAACTTTAGGCTAATGGTACATTTAATTTCAATGCATTTTCCATTTGTTTAAAGTATCATTGGCTTTAAGTCATTTTATGAAACAGGCCCCAGCTGTGTACCCCCAATTGCTCACTGGTTGAAGAACAAAGGATTTTACGTCATTGCAAAGAGACGACGGCTTCGTGAATCAGGTCGGTGGTTTCCTCTTCCTGTTACTACAAAATGCCAGCGTCTTCTAACAGATGGAAGCATCAAAAAACAAACCATTTCTTATCTGAGTGGTTTGACCGAATAATCAAGTGGCCAAAAGTTTTGAAACCCTTTAGCACTCTCTTGAAATAGAACTTAAAGCGAATGGCTTGCGTGGTTTTGGTGGTACCTCCCATAGAGAGTGAACCTAGTCTCCAGGCAAAGCCATGCTCCAGTCATAGGGCTCACTCACCAGTGGGGACGAGGCCCGATTTGTCCACCTCCAAAAATCTAGTACTTTAAACACGATTGATTTCCATCCATATATATGGTCCTATCGTGTGCCGATTTTTAATTTCTTTAAGACTAATGTCTTAGTTATTTTGTGAAGAGATAGTTTTGGAGATTTGATGAGCAAATTATCAGTGCCCTGTGCGCAAGAATACAGTGTTCATGCCTGGTCAGCTATTTATAGCTGAAAAGTAGCTCGGTCAAGGTCGACTCCTGTTCAATGGCGCGAATTATGAAGGTGAGATTTTGAAGGGCCGTAGCGAAAAAAACGCCGCAGTGACCCCCCATTTTTTCATAACATATCCAAAATGCATGCATTTTGGATTTGTTATGAGACAAGCACATGGTTGAGAAAATTTTTTTTCTCATACCATGGTAATTGTGAAGTTTGTAGGCCTTGGAGTAGATTTCCAGTTTTTTTTGCCATTTTCAAGGCACGTGTCGGGTTTGGAATTGCCACCTTCAGCAATCAATACAGAGTTGGATGATTTTGAAAATTGGCCAGATGTGTTCTCTGAGCTGTAAGCTTTTCAAAAATGTATGCCATGATGTGTGCCATGACGATATTGTCGGCGCTACATGCTTTAGAAGATGATGATGTGAATATCGACGTCGCTCCAGGTCAGGCTCCATGGTAGCCTGGGCGCCTCACTGGTGTGTGGCAAAACCTGTGCAAATATGCGAACGTGCACCTGGGGACGAGGTTCCATTAAAAATTTGTTAAAATGGGTTAATGACATTTTCAAATTCAGTCGGTCAAAATGTACATTTTGTAATATTCACATTGATTTCGAAGCGGCAGATTTTGCAGAATACGCTTCCGAAGTCTAAGGCGTTTCCCATTAAACTAAAATCCTTCTTTCGCCTTTTTCTCAAAACGGCGCTTGATTTGAGGACATGTCAACAAACAACTGTCAACAAACCCCGCTAGCCATTTGCTTTAACGAACGGATTGAAAGGTATTGGGGCGACACCTGATAATACAGCAGTGATATTATGACTGTGAAGATGAATATGCCGAGTCTGACTAATTAAAATTGTGTATAATTAGACATTAAATCACCCACTCGCCCGTTTCCGTGGTGACCTATTAAAATTGAGGTCCTCCAGATCATGATTCGACACGGTATCAGAAGGTCGACAAGATGGGGTGTTGGGTCTTCCTCGCGCTGTTCATGAGTTTTGTTTTCGTCGGAAAAGCAGGTAGGTTTGCAGGAGATTGAATGGAAAACCTCCTCCGCTTGGTTAACAGGGTGTCCCAAAAATTGTCCCTAGCAAAGCAAGCCTTAAATTGGACGAGGTTGAAACTGAATTGAACACACACAACCTGGTCCCGACCATCCTAAAAATATCAGGCGTTCTTACAAGGTGACGAAGGGAGCGAGCACTAAGAACCCCTGATGTTCTCAGGATGGGTCCCGACAAAATGAGGAGGGAAACCTTTTTGGGACACCATGTAGTAAACCCAAACGGGGTCTTGCTCAGGCACTTTCTGGTAAGAGATTACAGAAAAAGGAACTGCAGGCTTTCAGCTTGCTATCAATGATTATAGCAAAATGTCGAATCATAAATCAGTGATTGTCCGCTCTGCTGCGATGAGGAACGAGGTGTAAATGTCGGCCTTCGCCAAAATCTTCTGTCTTCGGTAAATCTGCGGACACACAGATTTCACCACCCATTGCGCTTTACCAATGAGAGAACGCCAGGTGCTCACATCCAGAGACTCGGGTCATTTCATTTCATTGTTGAGTTGTGATGTACGTAGGAGGTAGGTATGAATGACCTGTGGATGCCTAGCTTCGAAGTCGGACACGTTGAGGACAAAATGGCTCAAAGTTCTTTTCAACTTTCACGGTACTTGTCCGCTATCGGACTCGTTAGCCATTGATTACTTAAAGCGACCCTGTAGTGTCAAACTTCTACATTTCTGGGGCAGCCTGTCCCCGTTTCCATTCCTATGTGCACTGTTACTATTTGGGACAGATGTTTATTCAGGTCTGCTCTGGGGGTTTTTCAGTTGAAGATTCCGGGTGTGGCTCCCCAATGCGTCAAACAGGCCTCCGCGGGTCCTTCTCCAGCAAAAACTGGCCACATAACTACATCAATGGTATTACATGTAGATGGATTATCTCATTACCAGAAGGAGACGTGAGTATGCACAGTATCTCAAGTAATTCTTTAACAACTTCAAGTACGGCCGACATACATGTAGGCCTACACCTCCATGACGTTGAATCTCTGGTACTCAGTGTCGTCAAATCGAGAAGCCTCATCGGGCGTAGGCACCCTGCCCTCCGTCGTGTCCACCTAGGCTCCCTTATGGAAATTAGCTTCTGTTTTTTCCAGAGAATCCTTGTTCACTTCAACAGTCCTTTTCGTTTCGAATGGCCTCCTAATTGCCAATACGACTCCGTCAGTCTATATGAAGAAGGACCGGTAACCTCACCTCGCGGACAAATCGGTAGGTGACGTGTCTTTACCGACCACAGTACATGGGGACCTGCTCACCTGGGTTCCGAAATCCTCTACGTCGGTGTGTTCATCATTATTTCTAACATCATCGTAAAGATTTGTGTAGAAGACAAAGCATCGCTGAAAGATGGTACATGTAGTTGAAAACGTTGTGGCTTCGAAATCTCGACCACGTCTTCATTATGGAAATGTTAGCCGAGGTTTTACTGCACTTTTCACAGGCTTGTACTGCAATAACAGACCGGATGATATAATTTCGGCAGATAATGATCTGGTTGTGATATTCAGGACAGACGCAACAGGTGTTGCACAAGGTTTCTCTCTGGATTGGACAGCAATACGTCCTAATAGTAAGTTGCAATCAGGTATTTTCCAGAAAAATGTAGTCAAGTTAGCCCAGGCCTACACGTATTTTGATTGCGCCAAAGAGGGGGGTAGGTGTACATATCTACATGTATATTAGCATAAATAGACAAAGGTTCTCTCTGGGTTGGACAGCAATCGTACCGAGGAGTACATGTAAGTTGCAATCAGGTCTTGTCCGGAAAATAGAGTGAAGTTGGCCCGTACTTTGATTGCGTAATGTCCAAAGACGGAGGTATCACTCAACATCGCTACGGACCAGTAGGAGAAGGGTTAAACCGGAAAGTCACTTTATCTGTTGAAGATTCCTCAATCAGATAGCAAAAATCCCCATCAATCCCACTCAGGGAAAAATTTTCACGCTTTAAAAAGTGCCCTGTGGGCCCATTTTGATCCAAGCGTACACATTACACATGAAGACGTGTAGTCGTGTAGTCTTTATTCAAGCTGGAATCTCCAAAGTATTTTGAATAATTTTAAATATAAGATTTTCCGAATTATATATAAAAACAGCAAGTTACGGCCAATTGAATTTTTGGAACTGACTTTTATAGTATTTTTTCCAGCTTTTGGGACAGGATTGGTCTCTCCTAGTCTAATTCTACTGTCAGGAAGAAATGGTTCCATTGCCAGCATGAACTTCCCATTCAGCTATGAAAACAATGCTAGTTATTCGTGGGTTATAAATGTTCCAGCAGGAATGGTGAATAGAGAGGTTTCGCACCCACACGTTTAGGCAACCGACTACATTTACGTCATCAAATTTTGTGGTCTAGTGACGTGTAGACAAACGTTACAGAAAACATTATCCGTAGCGAGTTCACTATACGTCAGAGAAAAAACGGTTTGCAAAAGCAACATATTTTTATCAAAAGCCTCATTCCAATTCTTTGTTATCAGTTTCAGAAGGATTCCTTATACATGTACAAACCACTTGTATGATTTTGTGTGTTTTTGTTTGGATCATCTTTTATTATGTAAAAAGGGCTGTTTCCATTGATCCCCTGCGGTCAGTATGGGTGTTTCGCAATGAGGAAGGCGCACAACAAGCTCTGCCAATAGAGGGCCCTGCAAGCACATGACCCAAGGTTGCAATGAGAAAGCCTTTTACCAAGTCAATAATTATTGAATATTTCATCCCTGAATTACTCTGCACGGGAAAATAGCACCAAAAATGTCATTTTATTGGTCCTTAATTCTATTTTGATGAGTTTTACGAAGAAAAACAACAAAATATATTTTTAATTGAAAATGCATTGCATATGACCTTTTTGTACTGGTGCTGCCATCTGGATTTTTAGTCGTGCGCCTTCCTCATTGAGCGGTTTGCTGAATATTCGCTTTTATGTCATCATCTTGTGAGCAGTTGTTACGTGCGCACAGACACTAAATGAAGGCATATACACTAGCCGTCCACAGTTCACGGGTAACAAGCACGGTACGCGTGAGGCGAGTACGGTTTGTAAGATAGCCCCGTTAACATAACGATCATATAGACAAAGTCGATGAGAAGGGCGTTCAAAAAAGCGCTCCAAGTCACTCATCCGGTTTGGATAATTGAATTGCCTTAAAACCATATATAACGCATCTAGCCACAAAAGAGATGTTTGGTATTTAGCGATAAAAAATTATCTTTGGTCGGCGAGGGGCGTTTGACTCAGACACCCCACCCCCCACCCCCCACCACCACCACCTCTGATCTACCTCCTGTAAATTTCGAAGGACGAATATATGAAATCGTCATCTTCATTATCAAGTGCCATTTGTGGGAGATCCATGTTCAAATCTCTCGCAAACACGTATCACACAATACAAGCGCATGCAGTGGGCCTTCTCTCGGCCTACTCGTTTGACTCGAGAGTAGTCAAAACATTACCTCGCTTTCGCCTAAGAAGTAACCGTAACACCTATAGGTCTTTACCGATGGTTCTTAGGTTTAGGCTATAGCCGCGTCTCTGCGAAACCGCTAAAACCTAACCGTTTCACCGGTTACGGTTACGTTTAACTAAATGTAGTCGATCACCTAAACGTGATGGTGCGAAACCTCTCTAATATAATATGAATTTTCTCGGTGATCTGCCGCTCTCATTTTCTACCGTTTTGTGGCCACCACTATTGCGACCTGAGGAGATGTATGTAATTGGGCTGCACTGTTTAAACAATATTTTGCCTGAAATCAACATTTCCAAACTCCAGTGTTTTGCGAGACAACGGCAAAAATACATAGGCGAAGAGCAAAGGCCATGGACACTTACTCCGTTCATGTGTTTCCAATAGCTTCACTCCTTTTCAGCGTGTTCGCCTGAGTTTTAACGAGACCAAGTTTGAAGTTGAAAAAGGTCCCGGGGATTCCTGTGAGTTTGACAGCGTTACCATAAATCGTGTAGACGCTCGGGGCAACCTAGGTAAGTTTAGTGATGTGTGGGGACGGGAAATGGGAACACTACTTCCCTACTGATGATGATCGTAGCAACTTTCTTCGATGGGCGTGCATCTCTGAGACAATCAATGCCGAGTGTACAACAACAATGTTGTTAGGTGAGCTCAAAACTGTTCATCTTGAGAACTAGGCTACTCAGAACTTAGAACTGTAGATGAACTGGTGCGTCACTTTCTCTTCCGATAGGGGTCTTCTGCGGATACCGGGCTCCAAGTGACGTGATCGTATCAGACGACACTCTCATCGCAGTCACCTTTCGATCCGACGAAACTACCACGTTTTCTGGTTTTTCAATCAACTGGATGGCTATATACGGTAAAGCCGTGTTTACCTGACATCCGTTATCCGTTATGCAATACGACGTACAGCGATCGAGATGAAAAACGGATAACGTCGTTCCTATAAAGCAGGGTTCATTGACTTGGCTTTGTTGTATCCGGATAACTATGGGCAAACGGACTGGAAACGGACCAGATCCGTGCGCCAATGAACCCTACCTGACATCCGTTATTCGTAAAGCAAACACGGCTTTAAGCGTCGATCAAAGGCACACGAACTTTGTCCGATTCAGGTCCGTAAAAATAGACGTTTGCGTTGTCGTATCCGGAAAACTAGGGCCAAACGGACTGGATCCATGTGCGGATGAACCCTGCTTGTCATACAGCCAAGTGCACATTTGCGAAAAAAAATCTATGCGGAATGTGTACGTTTACCGGATCCGTTTACCGGATGGTCTTTAAAGCAAGGTTCATTGGCACACGGATTTTGTCCGATTCGGGTCCGTAAAAAATTGATCAAATGGACTTTTTCGTTGTCGTCTCCGGAAAACTAGGGGCAACGGACTGAAAACGGACCGGATCCGTGCGCCAACGAACCTTGCTTAACGCACCGCAAGCGTAAAAACTTGCAGCATTGACGGATGGCAGTCTTTCTTTCACTGGGAAAATCGAAGGGTTATCCCAAAATTACGTCATTATTAAGGAATTCCTTCGGAATACCGGACGGCAACAGTTATTTTTGACGGATGAATGGAACATGTTCCATTCGTCCGATATCGAATGCGTTACTCAATTCGTTCCGGATGATAATAACGGCCATGTGCGGTGGCAAGTGTCAATCAATGTGTCCCATATTAATCCGGTAACGGATCCGATAAACGTACACATTTCGCAAAGGTTTTAATCGCAAATGTGCGCTTAGCTTTAAGCTAAGCGCACATGTCCGACAAAAAGCCTTCCGAAATGTGTACGTTTACCGGATCCGTTCAACGGATGCACTTTAACGCACGGCAAAACCGCGCACATGTATGCGTTAAAACTCGCAGCACCGACGGATGTCAGTCTTTCCTTCACTGGGAAAAATCGAAGGGTTATCCCAGAATTACGTCATTATAAAGGAATTCCTTCCGAATACCGGACGGCAACAGTTATTTTTGACGGATGAATGGAACATGTTCCATTCGTCCGATATCGCATACGTTACTCAATTCGTTCCGGATGATAATAACGGCCATGTGCGGTGGCAAGTGTCAATCAATGCGTCCCATATCAATCCGGTAACGGAACCGATAAACGTACACATTTCGCAAAGTTTTTTATCGCAACTGTGCGCTTAGCTTAAAGCCTCACTGTATTGAATTCAGAAATTGCTTACGTCCTCCGACGTTAGTGTAGTGTAAAATGTACTATACTCTATCTGAATGCATTAGAGCTCTGCATGCAGTTTTTTCGTTGTGTTCTGAAAACTAGGGCTTGATTCTTTGAAATACGTATCAGGCAAGCATTTTGGGGACCTTCACGAGGCTATGAGACCTCTACCTGCACTCTCCTAACAGTTTGAAAATGTCGTAAAATTCAATACTGTGAGGCTTTAAAGATAATGTATCACGACTTCATTGTTTACATTTAATGTTTGTAAACATGGATGTTTACATCATGTTATTTTGGACTTTTGGGACATGCCAACCCACCAAATCGAATATTTTCAGTATCAAAAGAATTTCTAGAGGGGCATATCACCAACAAATTACTCATGAGACAAAGAAAGACTGGACATAAACAAACAAAATGTAAATAAACAATGATTTTCGTGGCCCGCGAAAATATCCGTGATATATTATCTTTAACACGTGGGTCCGGGCAGCGTTCATCGCTCCCAACTCGTGCCGTTATTTAGAAAAGACATCCTGACGGCATGGTGATGACAGTTAAATTTCTCTGTATCTAACAGGATGTGGTGTTCCTGAAGTTCCAAAAAATGGCGCAGTGGAGCTGTCTGATGAAGACAGGGTCAAGAGCAAGGCGACATATCGGTGCGATCGTGGGTTTCGACTTGTGGGTCAGCATCGTCGGTGCCAGTCGTCAGGGCGTTGGAGTGAAAGTGTCCCAAGATGTGTTGGTAAGGAAATTTCGCTCATGCTGCAACACCACGCAAGACGTGATGTGATTGGTTCAAAAATAACAAAATCTCACCACACGGTTTGATCATGTTACGCTTCGAGATTGATCTTCCTGGTCGTTAGGCCCACAGGGCTCTGGAACGAAGACCTCAGGACGTCAAAGCTATGGAATCCGCAAAACAACGAGGGTTTACTAACAGCGCTGTGGGGATCTACATTCTTGGCTCGCCACGGTGGTGTAGTGGTTCGGGCCTCCGGCTAGCGGTCAGAGGATCCCGGGTTCGAATCCCGCTGCTGGCGTGAGACTTTGGGCAGGTCTCTTTGCCTTACTGGCCTCTCTCCACCCAGGTGTATAAATGGGTACCGGTCGGAAATGCTCAGATTGTAGCGCTGAATGAGCAGTTCATCTGAGTTCTACTGAAAGGTTTCAGGATAGACTGGCGTTAAAGTGTAAAGTCGGATGACACCTCTACCGTTGTTGATATCAGACTATAAACCCAAACTTTAACTTTTTTTTAACTTTTTTCCTGAAGAACCTTCTCACGACTCACAAAGGCCCACTCCGTCAATATTCGCGCACTAATACAAACTTTTGGATGAGCGGTGATACATGTGTCACCAGTTGAGTATTTTAAGTCATTTCGTGTGCTTATTGTGGAAAACACAAGTTGTTTTCGGGTAAATAAAAAACCTCCATCGTGTGATTTCCAAGTGTGCAGAACACGCTCGCGATGGCCTCTGCGGTCTCGGAATTTTCCCGGCCAAAGGCCATCACTGATGTGTTCTGCACACTTGGAAATCACACTCAGGAGGGGGTGGCGGTTGTTATAAAATCCGAGGGAACCAATAGTTGCGTTGTACGTGACTGATATGACGCTTGGTCCTCGTCAGTATAGCGGGTTTGTTTCAGACCCGACTTTATTACTAGCGGTGGTTTTCCAACAAACAGTTCATCGTCGATCTAATTTTGCTTACGTTCTAGAAAAACGGTGCGGTATTCCCGACGTGCCATACTGGGGCGACTTTTCTCTGTCAGATGAGGACCGAGTTGGCAGCACGGCCACGTACACCTGCATTCATGCCTATAGACTGAATGGTACGAGGAAACGGCGATGTTTGGATTCAACGGAGAGCTGGAGTGGAGAAACGCCAACTTGTGAAGTGCAACCGGATCTGCCGTAACTGAGCCCTCTCCCGGCAACTCATGTGATATCCGTCAAGATTCATCCCGTCTATGGCCAAGGAAAGCCCGTCAAGAGGACCAATGTAGCCTACCATCCGTGACAGCATGTATTGCTTTCCAATGTAGCCTATCCGCGTCAGAATGTATTGCTTTCGAATGTAGCCTGGTATCCGTGAGGACAATCTGTATTGCTTTCCAATGTGACACTTAGAAAAAAGGGTTCTTTGGCTGTCACTGTGGGAGAACCCTCGGTCCATAAAGAACCCTTTAGGGTTCTATTTCGAACCTTTAAGGGTTCTTTATGGACCTATAGGGTTCTATATAGAACCATTTTAGAGGGTTCTCCCACAGTGACAGCCAAAGAACCTTTTAGAACTTTTTTTCTTAGCGTGTAGCCCACTCTAATAGCATAGCAGTATTGCTTCGATGCAGCCTTCTATCCGTAACAGCCTAGTTGTATTGCCTGCCAATGTAACCAATTATCCGTACAACCTGTTTTCTAATGTAATATTAGCAGCCCACGTCGTTTTCTGTTGGGAGCCAACGCCATTTTAAAACTCTGTAACTTCTTGGTCCTAAAAGATTCCGCTTCGGAATAATGAAACATAGCCGTAGCATTTTTGAGTGAAAATATCACAGATGTAGCTCGTTCGTCTCCAGAAATGTGATAATTCCCAAAAATATCTGAGATAAAAGCAAAGAAAATCATGATTGCAACGTCGAATTAGCTTCATTTCTGTGCCATCAGTGTCTCAGGTCTCTTCCGCCCACTGACGGCATATCACCACCCGTAATTTACCAGGGAGGTATTCACGATCTCACTCTCATCAAAACGGTTTCACGACGGGAGTGTTTCACGAAATCCTCGCCAAGTTCAGCGACGACGCAAATCTATTGTCCAGGGGACTGTTTCATAAAATAACTTTAGGCTTATGGTACCTTTAACTGCAATGCATTTTCCATTTGGTTAAAGGTGCCATTAGCTTTAAGTCATTTTACGAAACAGGCCCCATGCAGCTGTGTACCCCCAATTGCTCACTGGTTGAAGAACAAAGGATTTTACGCCATTGCAAAGAGACGACGGCTTCGTGAATCAGGTCGGTGGTTTCCTCTTCCTGTTACTACAAAATGCCTGCGTCTTCTAACAGATGGAAGCGTCAAAAAACAAACCATTTCTTATCTCAGTGGTTTGACCTCTACCTTCAGAACCCACCCCTCGAGAAAGTCCTGGATCCGCCCCTGCAGGTCTACATACATACACGACATTGTCGCAGTGCGATGCACGTCCACCGCAAACAAGGCAACTCGTCATTATCAGGCGACCATACTACAATGACGGCGAGAAAATTTGCAATGTGAGCAGCACTTAATTAGATATTCGCTGAATCGGTATTCTTTGCAACTGATTGTCCATATTTCCTCTCCTCGGATAAACGCTTACGTCACGCAATCTACTGCCTCTCGAGAAACAATCACCCACTTCCTGCGACTCTTCATATGAGGTTCGTTTCCATAACAGTGGTTTCCGCAGTGGTTGGCCGCGAGCGGTGCGGTTTTCCCGGGCATTGGGATGATTGCACGGATTGTTAAAGGGACCCTATAGTCAGCTAGCTCTTAGGCTCATATCAGTGCGGTCACTTCATCACAGGTGGCGCTAGCAACTGACAACCTACGAATTTCGTCTTGCCTGTTGACGTTCTTTGTATTTTACTTGCAATGCATCTCGGAGTTAGATTCTAATGCCAACCGGCCGGTGTATGAGCTCGTCAAAATGGCTAAGGCTGCCCGTAGGGTCGTATTCCTGGGGCAGGCTCTCTGCATGTCCCATTCCTACGCGCATTTCAGATCTGGGCTGGGGTTTTTCAGTGGAAGATTCCGGGTGTGGTTCCCCAATGCGTCAAACAGGCCTCCGCGGGTCCACAGAGAAAAAATCGATCTCATCTCGAAATAAAATGAGTCTCCCGCCTACTATTTTGTCCCTAAAAGTGAGTTTCCTTTGCTACTCGAACCGAGAATGAGTACCGGTTTTCTAAGGCTGGAGCCCTCTTGCATCGACTGGAGATAACTGCAACTGGAGTCTCATTCTGAAGTAGAGACAAAGCCTACTCATTTTGAGTTTTCTCAGTTCTCCAGTCGATGGAACAGGGCATCAGCTGGAGAAAATTGGTAACAAACCGAGGGGAACCAAAATCTGCTCATATGAGGAGCTCGGTGGTGTGGCGGTTCTGGTGTCCGACTTGCGATCAGAGGGTCCTGGGTTCGCAACCCACTGGGTGTGAACGTTTCTTTTTATATAATATATGGAGACATCACTTATTTATTTCATTGGAGACAACAGACAATCCGGTGGAAACAGCTGAGAATCATTTCAACCAGTTGGAGACAATGTCAGCTCAAGTGGAGACCCAGTTATGTCCATTCGAGTTGCAAAAGAAACTCATTTTAGGGACAAGAGTTGGAGATTCATTTTATCTCCAGATGAGATCGTTTTTTTTCTTTCTGTGTCCTTATCCTGCAAAAACTGGCCGTATAGCTACGGCAATAGTAAATAAATGTAGATGCATTATCTCATTACCAGAAGGAGACGTGAGTATGCCCAGTCATCTCAAGTAATTCTTCAACAACTTGAAGTAAGGCCGACATATACCTTGAAGTCCTTTACTCCAGGCGCTCCACGAGATGGGTTTCGTGTGCATGAGAGAGGCCTGACTGAACTATAGAAATTATGAAAGAGGTGTTCCAGCCAGTCAAGATTTTCGCGGGTGCCTCTTCAGTCGAGTGGTAGTTTTTTAGTAAATCATCATTATGTTATCATGGCAACCGTTTTTGGAAAGTTTTGTCATAATTACATTTTGCCATATCTCTTGATTGAGTCTCCGGCGTTCAGTGACGTCATATAGGGAAGTCTCACGAGGCGTAGGCACCCTGCCCTCCGTCGTGTCCGTAGGCGCCCTTGTACATTTGTACCCAACATGGAAATTATTTTCTGTTTTCTTCCAGAGAATCCGTGTCCACTTCAACAGTCCTTTTGGTTTCGAATATCATGACTGTTGCGGCTACGACTACGTTAGTTTATATGAAGACGGACCGGTAACCTCACCTAGCGGACAAATTGGTAAAGTCACGTGTCTTTATCGACGAAAAAAAATTGGGGACCTGTTCACCTAGAGGTTCCCAAATCCTCTACGTCGGTGGGTTCATCAATATTTTTAACATCATCGTAAAGATTTGTTTGGAAGACAAGGCGCCAATGAAAGATTGTTAAAAGTTTGGCATGCAGCGGCTGGCTGAACTGGGGCCTTCGAAATCTCCACCACGTCATGGAAACGTTAAGTCTAGGTTTTGTATTAACGAAGTTTTACTGCACTTTTCATAGGCGTATACTGCCATAACAGACCGAACGACAAAATATCGGCAGACAATGATCTGGTTGTGATATTCAGGGCAGACGATTCAAATGTTGACAAAGGCTTCTCTCTGGATTGGACAGCAATCGTACCGGGGAGTATGTTGCAATCAGGTCTTTTTCCAGAAAAATGTGTAGTTGGCCCATACTTGATTGCGTAATATCCAAAAACGGAGGTATATTATCCAACGTCTCTGGGAGCCCCTTCCGTGCAGTTGTGGCGTACCAGACGCTCGGTGTGCGCGGGCAGCGATGCGTGGAGTCCGAAGATCGCCCAATACCAAAGAATACCAAAACCGATATCACCTCGTCTGCGGAGGCTGACGAGAAGATCGGTGGCGATCAGATCGCTCGCGATATTGCCAGGTGTGCTGCTGGCTTTAGAAATGACACAGCAAGATCTTACGTACTCATACCAATCATTTTCATGCATTAGTTTGAGTGGGGCGTCAGCGCTGCGGTTCACCTAGAAGCATTTAGGGAAGAGAATCGGGTATAAGATGAATCTTGTTCTATTCCACTAGTGTCTGGGTGTGGTGGACTTTATGATAGGTCAGGAAGAAGTGGTTCCATTGCCAGCATGAACTTCCCATCCAGTTATGAAAACAATGCCGACTGTTCGTGGGTTATAAAAGTTCCAGCAGGCATGGTGAGTATCAAATGAAGTAAAATAACTTCCCTAGGTTATCTGTCGCTGTTATTTTCTACCTTTTTGTGATGAAACAAAAGCTGTCAGTTAGATCACCATGCGACCTGAGGATATTTGATATTTATTTGACAAACATTATAACTATGTATTCTTGTCTACATGAATTTAAAAAGTGAGTGATCAGGAACTCAAATAAGAGCGAAGGATCGCTTGCATTTGAGCCCCTTCATGCATGAATATAACAGGTGGGTATAAAAAATGTCTTACAATTAATTAAATAAATTCAATATGAACTATATGAAATGTGATTAAAACAACTCCAACGATGTCTGATACAAGAGTGAATGCAGATGATGTTAGACTGACAAAGAACAAGTGTAACAGTTAGGAATATTGCATGCTTCATTGAAATTGCTTCACATCAAAAATAGATTGATTCGCTCGCTTATGTATTTTTGTTAACATGTAATTTTTAAGATAGTAAAAAAGCCCTGTTAAGTATGTGTGGTTATTTTTCGGTGGGAATATTGAGTGGACTGCACCATCAGCAGCATTTCGCAAGAAAATCAATGATGCCAGACTCCAGCGATTTGCTAGACAAGGGCCAAAATACATATTTCCAATACCTTCACTCCTTTTCAGCGTGTACGCCTGAGTTTTAATGAGACCAAGTAGTGTGAAGTTGAAAAAGGTCCCGATGATTCCTGTGGCTTTGACAGCGTTACTATTCGGCGTGTTGATGCGTCGGGCAACCTCGGGAGAAGCTATGGTAAAGCCTAGGTCACAAATGCACCGGGCCCCGTACGATTTTCCCCACCCAGCGGCTTGCTGCGGATTTTAGAGACTGAAACTCGGATCTAAGATGAATCATACCGAAATTGCCGCTGAATCGGTTAATGTCGTCCTGGGTACACCTCATTATTACCCAGGGTAATCCTGGGTAATCCTTTTTGTTACCCAGGATCGTCCTGGGTACAAATAATGTACCTTAACATTACCCAGTTTTAAAATCCGCGTCATTTTCCACCTGCGCCGAGGTTGTGGTGCGTGCGTTCACATTTTCGCTGGCAATTGCCCCTCCCAGTGCATATCATGGTGTCGCGTGCAAGCCACTTCAGTTTCGCATCAACTTTGACACCTGCTTTCAACTTGTATCTACCATTACCGACATCCACCAGATTTTTCTTCGGCTCTCTTCCTTTTGAAATGAAACTTCCATCCCTAGTATAGGATGGAATAGATTGCAAATACGCCTGTAAATCGCAGTCTTTAACGCGAGTTGCCGTTCTGACAGCTGCTGACAATCACCACGTCAAACGTGTCAAAATGCTCGTGTATAATTGTGGCGGGCGAGAATAAGATAGTACCGTACCTCGAGAGGAGTGCGGGTGGGAAATGGCGCGGATTTCAAACTGGGTAATGTTAAGGTACCTTATTTATACCCAGGATCGTCCTTGGTAACAAAAAGGATTACCCAGAATACCCAGGGTAATAATGAGGTGTACCCAGGACGACATTAGCCGATTCAGCGAAAATGCCCCAATACATAGGCGGAAAGTAGGCTGGATCAAACTGGGCACCGTAGAAACTGGCCAAAATGTCTGTTTTTACTCGCCGTACGGGCCCCGGAGTGGATATGTGACTGGGGCTTAAGTGATATGTTCCTCAGTTAAACTGAGGAACATTGACGTTAGTTCCCTAAAAGCAGGCAGCACACCAGGCGATGTGAGGGCGATATCGCAAGCGATCGGATCGCCAGCCACTGCAGACTAGACGATATCGGTTTGGTATTGTTTGATATTGGTGATCATCGCTGGCGAGAAGATTCCACGGATCGCTCCCCAGCGCACACCTGGCGTCAACAGCCCATGTTGCTTGGTGGCGATCAGATTGCTTGCGATATCCCTTCCACCTCGCCTGGTGTGCTGCCCGCTTTACTTTGGAGTAAAAGGTAAAATGCTGGACATCACACGCGTGACCTGTGCTTCTCTTCCGATAGGGGTCTTCTGCGGATCGTCAGTTCCGAGTAACGTGATCGTATCTGATGACAATGACATCTCCATCACCTTTAGGTCTGACAAAACTGCCACGTTTTCTGGTTTGGGCCATTGAACCATCTTTTTTGAAGATGGGGATTTGGCCTAGTGGTTAAGGCGTGTTGCCCCTTAGTGCTGGCGATTGATGCCTCATGCGAGGGTCCGTGGGTTCGAATATTGTAGAAAGCAATGTCTTTCACCTGTCTTTAACCCGATTTCTATTTCATATTTTCTATCAAGCCACCAGGATATACTTTTGGCTTCAGCCAGTGTTGTTGTTGTTGTTAGAATGTTTAACATATCCTGATTCAAGATTTCGCAGCAGTTTCTGCTTTCTCTGGCTAATAAGGCTCCATATTCCTCACCGTCAAGAAACGATGTGTTGGTCTTCACAGATATATGAACGGTCCCATGGTATCGAGTTCATTACGATGGGGGAACGGGTAGCGTTCGTCACAACATGTCGTAGAATGGACGCCTTGCGACGTGTTTCAACGAAAGTTCTTCATCTTACAGTATGTGGTGCCCCTGAAGTTCCAGCAAATGGCTCCGTGTCCCTCTCAGATAAAGATAAGGTCAACAGCAAGGCGACATATTGGTGCAATCATGGGTTTCGACTCGTAGGTCAGCATCGTCAGTGCCATGCAGTCCTCAGGGCGTTGGGGTGGTACACAGGCAAAATGACATACATACGGCGGACGTACAGCTACTTTTATATCCGCCGTATAGTACAATGGATCATCCTCTGGACGTCCGGTGTACGTATGGCTTACGTACGGAAAAATATGTCCGCCGAGTATATGCCGTACGTATAGCATACGTACGGCATACGTCATATACCCCGCGTACATACGACGACGTACATACAAATTGAATCTAGCTACTTTTATATACGGTATATATACGCAACCAGGACTGGCGGACGTATGCCGTATATACGCCATATGTCCGCCAGATGTACGTCATTTTCCCTGTGTAGCGCCCCAAGATGTGTTGGTAAGGCCAAGTGTCCAAGAGAACTAGGGCTATACGAGTAGATATTGTCCACCAAACCGATGTATATCGCACGACTGTTACAACTAATACATTTCATGGTATTGATTTAACTGGGTCACTTACGGTGTTCCGAGCGGCGCAACGTCATTTGCCAGTTCGCCACGATCACGCATCTGTTCACGAGAAAGTAGCCAGCCGACCAATCATCGGGCTCGGATCACTTGCTGACCTGGGCGACCTGATTACTAATTCATTTGTACACAGTTTGCGCCAATCAGAGCTTGAGATGATTCATTATGATCCAATCTAGCGGCCTACATTCAGAATTTTTCTCAACGGCGGTGGTTTTATCGCCAATGGGCCGTAAAGTGGGGGTCTGTCATTCTCCCGCCAAAATTAGTGCGCCGTAGCGACCAAAATACTCGGTTTTAGGCATAGAATGTGTGTTTGATCAACAAAATCGAAATGTAACCCGTTAGATAAAAGTAAATAATCGATCACCGTCAATTCATATTCTTTCAAAAACGTATGAAATACAGGGTGTATCAGAAAAAATTAGACTCTCAAAAAAATCACCATAAAATAAACATGGAGATGAGTTTTGAAAAACTGTATATATCCCTTTGTAGAGGTTGTGATTCTGCATCGAATGATACCAGTGTCATTGTTTACACTTCACGTTTCAATGAGCAGGGACCGTTTGAATTTTGAAAAATTGAAGTCCTTTGCGCACGGAAATGTGAGGGTTAAAAATGGATCTGTCAACGTGAATAAAAAGCTTAGACTGAGTTTTACTAACGTGCCGAAGCGTTTTTTAAATAATTGATCCTTTCACCCTCTAACCCCGAAACAAAAAGTCTCATTTCTAAGCTGATCCTCACCAAGTGTGAAGAAACATACATTTTTTACTGTGGCCTGACCATTTTTCATCCGCACCGCTGGCCACAAGCCAGAAATGGTCAGGCCACATTAAAAAAAGTTCGTTTCTTCACACTTTGTGAGGTTCAACCCAGAAATGAGACTTTTTGTTTCAGGGTTAGAGGGTGAAGGGATTAATTATTTAAAAAACGCTTCAGCACGTATGTAAAACTCAGTCTAAACTTTTTATTCACTGTGACAGATTCAATTTTAACCCTCACATTCCCGTGCGCAAACGACTTCAATTTTCAAAATTCAAACGGTCCCTGCTCATTAAAACGTGAAGTGTAAACAATGACACTGGTATCACTCGATGCAGAATCACAACCTCTACAAAGGGATATAGACAGTTTTTCAAAACTCATCTCTATATTTATTTTATGATGATTTTTTCGAGAGTCTAATTTTTTTCTGATACACCCTGTAGAAATCGGGTTTCTAAGGTGAAAGCCATTGCTTCCTACCAGAATCGAACCCACAGAAAAACGTAGATAAGGTGTTGAAAACTTTGCGCCCGAGTCGCAAATTGCACTGTTTGCATAAATTAACACAAGCCAAGATGGCGGCACATGAATTGTGGAACGGCTCGAGCGGCCAGATCGATGATTCAATCCTGTCTAATTCACCTTCTATGTTGCCGTGGACGATGTTAATGATAGAAATGATGTGTCAAATCATATAAATGGTACCAAAAGGTATGTGTGAGTGCATCTTACATCTAACATTGCCTGGTTTTATGCCGAGTCCAACTTCAAACAATGCGATCGGTGTTTTCTCACAGCCGCGACGCCGTGACCTACATCACGCAAATATGCAAATGAGTTGTGAATGTAGCAAAATGTATCAATTTTATTCATACTCAAGAATGCGGGCCGTAACAGTCGTGATCGACTTTCGCGCTTCGCCGTCATTTCAGTATGGTGGTTTTTTAGTCCCTTATGATGGTTATGTTTTCGACATAAACAGCAGCTGCTGTAGTCTAATTTTTCCTAACTGACGTTCCAGAAAAACGCTGCGGCATTCTCTACGCGCCACGCGGGGGCAGTGTTTTCCTGTCAGATGAGGACCGAGTTGACCGCACGGCCACGTACACCTGCAATCGTGACTTTAGACTAAAATGGAACAAGTGAACGGCAATGTTTGGGTTCAACGGAGGGCTGAAGTGGAGAATCGTCAACTTGTGAAGGCAAGACGATACGGGGCTTTTAGATAATCCCAATTGATGCATCTTCAGCAGGTTCTGAAAGAGTTCATCATCCCTCTGGCATGTGCAGAATAATTTGGATAAAAGTGATCTAAAACCACATTTCTAATTAAAATAATCGAAAATTTAAGATACTATATGAAAGCTCTCAATGAGAGGAACACAATGCTATAAAAATTTTCAGTGAAAACCTGCAAATAAAAAAGTAGCGAAAAACATTACTTTACAAAATTCCTTCTGTCAAAGGTGGATTTCACCGAATTTTCTTGACCATCATATCATCAGATAGCCAGGAAAATTTGCTATCACATATGTTAGGCCCAGCCTCCTACATTGCATTGGTTCGGAGGTATTCAAGAAAACTGCTGTCCATTTATTTTTTGGGATGAGCGTACATGTATCCTTCTAAGGTCTAAGGCAAAGTGGATACAAGAACCATAATGTGCACACACCAGCAATATTCCCTGGAAAGCAGAGTTCCTGGTTTTGATTAATTTTAACCGTTAGTGTCATTCATCGATGGTACTTCTTCCAGACATAATCGCACTCTTCTTGTGGTGGTATTCTTTAAACAGAAACCGGTGTAACGTCCGTAAGTGATTCCATCGCTCAGTGATCCCTGCATTGTGTGGGGCACACTTACAGGACAGGTTGACGCGTCTCTGTCCATTTTTTCATGTCGCAGCTATTCCTTCGCAAATCAATTGGAGGGAAACACTGGCAGGCGGGGACAAAGAAAAAAGATAATCGCGGCCAGTCTTTGGCACTGTTCCATCATCACAGGTTTCTGGGGTGAAAGACATAGCTTCGTACCAGACTCGAACCCACGGACCCTCGCATAAGGCATCAATCACCAGCACTCAGGGGCAGCACGCCTTAACCACCAGATCAAATCCCCATCTTCAAAAAAAGATGGTTCAATGACCCACGTTAAACGTGGCGTCCCTCAGCACTCTGCGAGTACCGTAGTCCAATCTCCGAACCCAAACAGTTTTTTATGTTATACAATACCAGGGGCCACATATAAATGAGATACAATTAAAGGACATGAATTAATAACAGGTTTCTAAGCTGAAAGACATAGCTTCCTACCAGACTCGAACCCACGGACCCCCGCATAAGGCATCAATAGCCAGCACTTCCATGATCAAGGTGCGACAATGGATGTGACTTCAGAATAAATGTAAGCAATTACTATGCGTTTCAAAAGTGTCAACCTGTGATTCGTTCTCACGATGTAAAATGACAACTGTGAATTCTACATTTTCTTTTTAGAGAAGCCAACAGCTCGGCGGTGTTAAAAGTTAAAGTTTGGGTTTATAGTCTGATATCAACTACAGTAGAGGTTCTCATCCGACTTTACACTTAACCCCAGTCTATCCTGAAACCTTTCAGTAGAACTCAGATGAGCTGCTCATTCAGCGCTACAATCGAGCATTTCCGACCGGTACCCATTTATACACCTGGGTGGAGAGGGGCCAGTGAGGCAAAGAGACTTGCCCAAAGTCTCACACCCCATGGGATTCGAACCAGGTGAGGCAGGAATCAACGTCCTAGGAATGCAAGTCCGCCAAACAATAGCCTGCTATTGTAAGGTTATATCCGAATGGTCATAGTCTCCATAGCCATATATTCTAATCCCTCGCTGAACAATAAAACCTCGAGGGGGACGATTCCTGTCCCACCGAGACCCACTGACCGCTAGTCGGAGGCCCGAACCACTATACCACCGGGCTCCTGTTGAGCAAATAACGTGTCTTGGATGGCGACCGCTTGCTATGCTGTATCTTGATGCACACTTGCACAGCGAGCCGCATCCATCCAAAGAAAATATTGCCCCAACTCGACTCGAGGCGGGAAGTCAGTTTTTTCCTACTTAGAGAGAATGTCGTACAGAGCACTTTATCAATTTCTTCAGAGAAACTAGGAAAGAAATCAACAAGCAGATACCGAAGGGAACATATTTTAGTTGAGCCATGCCGATGTATGTATTTATTTCTTGGCGGATTTCGAATGTGAATGGCTTTTTTTTTCTCAAAATTTTTCATCAAATTTTCTGAACAATCTCAATAGATTCCTACACGTATTGGTTTATTTAACATGTTTAAGCCCTATGATTTTAAAGACCTATGAAAAATTCAACCGTGTAGGGCAAGCAGTTCGTCTATGGTCCTTCAGATGTTTAAGTGGTAAACATGGTCAAATCTTATTGAACACAAACTATGATAGGAATTTAGCCTTAAGTCGGTCTGTAGTACTATCGGTAGCCAACTGACCAGCACAGCAAACCTATAAGTTCTGTTTATACCGCGACACTCGAAAATTATATTTTAGTAGAAATGTTGCAATAATGAATTAAGGCTCTTCGGCACCGACCTAGTTGTATCGCTAATGAACTTGCCGAGTCATGTTACAAACAGTAAATACGTAGATGTAATCTGGATCATCTTTAAATAATGCCAGACTGTGGTCTTGAAGATCGGTGGCCATAAGAAATGGAAGCCTACTACTTTTGATGTCATCCAAAAATTTCAAGGGTTTGTATATAAAAACGGACATATTTTTTGGAATGCCATGTTCATTTCTAATGAGGTCGACCGCAAAGAAAGCAAAACAGTCCTTTACCATGTTGACTTTGATGGTCCGCATGACGAAATGGACAGTGTCGCCATCCTTTGACCAGAAAATCGCGTCTGGGCGGCCCGTTTGTCTTCCGCGATTTCTTTTTAAGATGACTGGTCGGTGATTTGGACGATGAATAGTGAAAACGTATATAGCATCCTGAAGCAAAGGACAAAGATAATATACGTGTAAGACAAGGCGTAACCATCCTGAGCACAGTGGTTCTTACAGCTTCATCCTACGTCACCGCTGACGAACCCCTGACAACATCGGCCCGATTTGCTGTACCCCGAGGCGAAAAATAATTTCCGCCCAATCAGAGGCACGCTTACAAAAACGGGATGGGGTTAGCCCCAACCTCGATGCAGGTGCGAATATTGCCATATTTAGTCATTAAAGGTCGATTATATCTCGGGGAACGAGGTTGAAAATCGTAAAGCAAAGATGGCGGACGATGGTGAATTTGATTGTTTATCTGAGAAAATTTGTAGCAAATTTCAAGTTTCTGAGTTGAATTCTTTACAAGTACGTGTGTTGAAGGCATATAGAGACAGTAAGGATGTCCTTATTTGTTCTAAGACGGGCAGCGGCAAGTCGCTGATGTATCAACAGACTATTTTTTCGTCAAAACGATCACAGCCGATTGTTGTTGTAATGGTCCCGCTGTTGAGTATAATGGTGGAACACACGGAGAAGCTACGAGGATTGGGATTTACTGCTACGTACATAGGGAGGGACAAGGACGAGAATGACGACATCCTTGCTGGAAGGTTCGACTTCATTTACGGGAGTCCTGAAGAGTTTGTAGGGACGGACAAGTGGAGGACAATGCTGGCAGACAAGAGAGACCAGATTGCTGCTATTGTTGTTGATGAGGCCCACACCGTCATTAATTGGTGAGTTAAGATCATGCCCTGATGCCCACAGTAGGCTAGGCTACTAGGCCTATTTCTTTCAGTCTACAGGTCCGGTATTCGGTAGGCCTAGGCCTAGGCCCTATATAGGATTCTGAATCTGATGTCACGGTTGTGGAAATTTAGCCTGTAGTACTAGTAGGGCCTGATGAATCTATTCCCACTAATTCCCATGTCAAAATGGCAGATCTTTGTTGACAGTTTACCCCCACTTTGCTACTAAGATTTACAGTGAAGACGACTTGAAATATTACTCTGTTCCATTTTTAGGGGAGAAGCACAAGCTGACGAAGCTCCATTTCGAGAATGGTTTAGCAAGATCGGGGAAATACGGTCACTGTGCCCGGGCATCCAGTTGATCGCTGGGACTGCCACAGCGAACGAGGCAAAACGGAAAAAGATCATGAAGAGTTTGTGCATGAATATTGGGAGCACGGCAGTTGTAATTGACAGTCCAGACAGAGAAAACATAAAACTAACAGTAAAATGTGTTAAAGCTACCCATGATCTCATGGAAACTTTCGGTTGGATTAAAGAAAACTTGCAACCTGACTTTCCACGCCAGTTAATTTTCTGCAGGACTATAAAAGAATGCAGTGCCGTTTACGGTGCATTGGTAGACATTGTTAGTTCCCATGATATGGAGACAGCCAAATTGGTTGGCATGTACCATTCAAAAACGCCAGATCGTATTAAAGAGAAAATCCGGGATGATATGGGACTTCCAAATGGGAAGATTCGTGTAATTGTTTGTACAAATGCTGCTGGAATGGGGGTGAACTTTGCTCATTTGAACAGTGTAGTCCATTACGGCCCCCCCTGTGATACGGACACCTTCTTGCAGCAAATTGGGCGTGCAGGGAGAAGTGGAGAGCAGGCTCAAAACATTCTTATCTACCATAAGCGCCAGCTTAAAAAGATTGAGCCTGCCATGCTTGAATACACGAAAAATGAGGACAAATGTCGGCGTGATGTGTTATTGTCAACTTATCAGGCGAAACGTCCGGAGACCATCCTTGGACACTTATGTTGTGACATTTGCGCCAATACATGTTCTTGTGACACAGAAGACTGCCACGAAATGTTGGTTAATCCCCTGGCAGCTAGCTTAATATAATAATAATAATAATATTTATTATATTAAAGTGCTTACAATGTAATACATTTTCTAAGCACTGTACATAAAATTATAGCATTTGGACTAAAGCATTTAGATATAGATAGATTAAAACAATTCATTTAAAAAAAAAAAACAGCTAAGACATTATG
>NMRB01000368.1:102831-129129 GCA_002633025.1 Notospermus geniculatus | reverse complement strand
CCTGGCAGCAGCATTCTGGGCCATCTGCAGCCTATGAAGAAGGCGCTCAGAGAGACCAGTCAGGAGGGCATTGTGGTAATCAAGTCTTGATGTTACCAATGCATTTATGGCCACCGCACACGTCTCACTGTCCATGCAACGGCGGATCTTGCCAATGCGATGAATATTGAAATACAGGCTCCTGACTGTGTTGCTGACTTGAGTGACCATAGAAAGCTGATCATCGAAGTACCCTCCCAGGTTCTTGACATGGGAGGAGGCATTAAGCACAGAACTACCAATCGTAAAAGTTGGAAAAGGGCGAAGCTTGTGATGCATGCGGGGTGGTGCAATAATCAAGAACTCCGTCTTATCATCATTCAACTTGAGATGGTTTGCGTGTAACCATGACCGTACGTCCTTTACACAACACTCGGCCTTCACCACAGCTCTGACCAGGTCCTCCCTAACCAACTTGAAAAAATCGTAAAGCTGAGTATCATCAGCAAATGCATGTCGATGGAGACCATGCTTAGAGATGACCTCCCCAAGTGGTGCTACGTAGATAGAGAAGAGAACTGGCCCGAGAACAGAGCCCTGTGGCACCCCTGACAAAAGTGGCTTAGGCTCAGAGAGCTTACCATCAATAACAACCCTCTGGGTCCTGGTTGATAAATAAGACCTAAACCACTCCAGAGCGGTACCAGTAATGCCAATCCTCTCCTCTAACCTACGCAGCAACATCTGATGATCAATGGTATCGAAAGCGGCAGAAAGATCTAATAAGATCAAGATGGCACCTCTGCCGCTGTCGAGAGCTGTGTCAATGTCAGCTTTAATCCTCAAAAGAGCAGTCTCTGTGCTGTGACCTGGGCGATACGCCGATTGAAAATCATCCATCATACCAACATTACTCATGTGCTCCGAGAGCTGCCTAGAAACCACCTTTTCAATAATTTTACCCAAGAAAGCCAAGTTAGAAACAGGCCGGTAATTTTTGAACTCATCAGAGTCGAGACCTATCTTCTTGAGTAGTGGTGTAACTCTAGCTCAAGCTTTGCAAGCTTGAGCTTGGAAGATGTGTACAGTGGGGACACTGTGCATCGTGCATCGACCAGGATGCAACAGACACAACTGCGAGATTTTCTTCTTGGATATAAATCTGGTTTGGGCCTAGGGGACAGCATGTTGGTGAAAGATGAAGTAATTCATGGTTTCTCAAAAAATCTTGTGGATGAAATTGTAGAAAAATGCGACTTTCTTAGCACAACCTCAGATATTCTTTCAAAGACAAGTATTATGTCGACTGCCCAAGCTATGGTGGTTGCAGATATTTTTGATGCAGTTTTTGGAGGAACAATACATCAGGAGTCTGAAGATGAAAGTGATGTTGACTTTGATGAATAATTGAGAAGTGTTTTCAGTAGACATTGGATGTCTAAAAATATGGTGCCTAAAAATATCACAATTTTGAAAATACATGTATAAGGCATTATTTAAGTACATGTACATGTAATTATAATTTTATGAACTCGACAGTCATCAAGACACTCACCTGAATGCATTCACAACTGAGTCTGTCCCTTTTACATCCCTCCTATTGATGAGATTCCTCAATTGAGACAAGGTACCTTGTTCACCACTGGATTGCTGGCTGTAGAACTTCTGATAGATGAGCTGAAATAGTAATGGCTGACATCTGACAGCGCTCCACCAACAAATCACATTTTCCAACATCAACATTGCATTGCAGTGAATATTGCCACCCTGGATAAGCATTAAACCACAGATCTAAAATTTCGGCTACTCAGAAGAATACTCACCAGTGTCAAATTCATCAATCGATGAAGACCTTCTGGTCGATGTATTATTCCACCAAGACGCTCATAGTCTGTTTCTCCATTCATCATTGCCATCTGGCCAGAATACGCTCGTTCATTGGTGAGAACATCTCCACCAAAGACCAGACGTTCATATGTCTCTGGCATATCTCCTTCCGAGTGTGGGATGAATTCTTCGTGAATCCAGGAGAGGATGTCGATCATATTGTCACTTTTATTTTCGTTTTTGTCCAAAAGATCGAGAATCACATGCGTTGATTTTGTTGACATCTCCTTCATGAACGGATGGTCAATGGAGTCAGGAACTTTAAAGTTTTTCAGAAATTCCATGTGGGTTTTGAGAATTGTAGCTATGTGAAAGCAAAAATTCTCATCCAGTGAGGCACAGTCATCGGCACTTGGCAAAAATTCGGCACTGTCGAGACTTCGAATGTCAGCTTTGGGGCAATCATTTCGTAGGATAGGATCCATCACGCGTTTCATGACTGCCAAGTTCAAGAACCAGTGTAAGCTCCTGTTTTGCTTCTCTGACGTCATGTAGGTTGGGCGAATTGTGATATCAACGTTGTCAGAGACGATGTCGAAACCGCAGCTCGGTTTCTTCTGTGAAGCATTGGACGGTGCTGCTATATCTGTGTCTGAAGTACAACAAAGGGAAAATGAATATTACTCCAGTTGGCATTTGGCCATTTCAAAGGGCCCTGTTCAGTACTGAACCACAGATGAACCCCCTTTTATGTTTCGTGAGTTACAGTGGCAGGCGATGCATACCTATTGAAATTTGTCCATTACTTCAAATGTTTTGAGAACCTGGCCTGGAAATGCAACACAGACCTCTTTAAAATGACATCACAACCTTACCTGCTACATCCATGCTCAGACCATCACCCTGTAGCTGTATATCCTCCTGCACCATTGGTAATTCCCCAACTCCAGCTTTCTCACCAGTTAATGCCGATTTTTCAGGTGCTGTGGTCTGCTCAGGATGTACGTGTATTTCTGATGCTGAAAAGTTATAGAGCTCTTATTTTGTTGTTTCATCTACATGTACTCATCTTCGTGTATCTTCTGCTGAAGGTGTTTGTTCTGTATCCACCATGCATGCCGGCGACAAAAATGCCTAATTTTGATGTCAGAGGTCACATGTCACAATTTACCGCCATCCACCAATGGTTGTGAGAGTCAAACTTTATAAAAAACAGCTGCACCGTGCATACCTTTCATGTCCTTGCAAAACTTCTCTACTTTCTCTCGTTCACTGATGACGTTATCTTTGATGAATTTGACGCGATCCTTCCCTATTTCCTTCTTCTTTCTACTTAAGGTCATTGGGACCATCGAAAACCCCATCCGCTGCATGACTGATATGGTCTGAAATTATGATAAACATACAGCATAACTATGCTAATCAGGAGATATCTATTTTCTGTAGGGAGATTTTCCAATGCCATGAATGCCTTTAGTCACAAACGTCACCAAAAAAACTGTCCAAGTTATTAACTATAGAAGTCTTTGCTGAAATAATTTAAATACTGAATCACTTCCATATTTTAACATTAAATGAAGGAAATGTTTCATTCTCATGTACTAGCTCTACTTGCCACAGCACCGGTACTTACTTTGTCAGTTGCACCACCATGGTCTAATGCAAGGCCAATCGCATAAGCAGATCTGGACATCTCCTCGTTCCTTGTCTTCAGTAGACTTGCACCAGCGTGAACAGTACCGGTACTGGGCATCAAAGGTTTCTTCGTGATGGCACCCAGGGCTAGGTGCAAGAGAGGTGCTCTCTCTTCCCACTCAGTTCCGACGTCTTCATGGCTGAATGATTTGAGTGCTTCGGGGGATGTGGCTCTCAAAATGGATGGCGTTTTCAAGCTGCAGAGTCCCTGGCATTGGCTCCCAAGTTCTTCCATTGTCAGCCTTTGAAGCATGGGCTTCAGCGATTTGCTATTATATGCAGCAAATGCTATGTTCTCGTCTGTACGATACCTCCCTATCGCCAGGCACATCTTATGGATACCAGGATCCTTGACAACTCTGGACTTCTCAAGGTTGCCTTCAGCATCCAGTATCATCACCTGAAAAGACAAAGTACATGAATAGAAACATGGTGAATATCAGTAGGCCTATGCAATGTTGGATACGGACACCCCAGCATCAGAGCAAGCATGCATGCTGAGCCTCTCGGGACTGGGAGTTGCATATCATCTGTAAATTCTGTTCCAGGTTTCATCATTTTAATTTACGTGACAATACCCTTAACAAATTCAACAATAACCTTCACTATCTTTTCTATCTTCTTCTGTTGTCCAGAGCTGACACTCTCGTCTTCAGAGGTCAAAGAGGTGGCCTTTTGTAACGTTTTAGGGGTTGCCTCAAAGTCCAGTTTCTTTCGACTTCTTCCTGCAGCCTGCGCTGATGGAGAATCAATGTCGTCTGCTCTCCTTTTCCATCGACGAGGGGTACTCTTGGGAGTTGTGAACACTGGCTGTGGGATCTGAGTGGGAGGACCTGTCGGGCCTGCTGTGGCACCGGCACTGGTACCGGTCGGCCTACCCACATCCTTTGCCTTGGGAGCATCATGTGCCTGTGGCCGCGAGGATGTCAGGCGTGAACCATCATGTGCACTTCTCAGTTTCTCGAACAGGACATCACGTTGTGCCTTTTCATGAGCATACCTTGAACTCAGATCGAAGTCCAGCTTACTTAACTTGTTCACTGAAGCAAAACAACTGTAGCAGATAATGTCACTTCTGCCATCACCATCAAAGGGTAACCTGACATGCCTGACACGTTGGCCTGGGGTGGGCCCAGCACCGCTAGTAGTAGTCCTAGACTCAATCTCATGGATTATGGGCAATATGAATGAAATTGAAGAATTGAAGATGTTCTTTCTGTTCTTGTGCGACACCTCCTTGGCACAAATCCGACAAAATTTCACACTCATGAGTCATTGCCCTGTAAAAGACAGGCCTTGCGCCAACAAATATGCACTGCACCTCACCAAGACACCATGACAGTCCGGATCCACCCTCCAGGGATGAAGAAATCACAAGATACCTGCACTGCAGCATGCACTATCCAGGCCCAATGGTGATGATTTTTACCACATCCTCCTCATAAATAGTCATGCACATCCCGTGTTTGTTTGTAATCCATGAAAGCTATCCCGATGCTATTGTCATGAACGTATCCTAGGCCACAGGCCCCTATGTAGCCATTTAATTGTAGGTCATGTAGCTTGGCACTGAAATGACTCTATCGTCTCGGCCTGCAAGTAGATTGGACATTGTGTGAATAAATATGTTTACTTTTTGTTGCACCAGTTGTTGCTTGCCGATTGGACTGCACACACACCCAAAGTTATTATATGATGCAGCAAAGACCCACGAGGCCGACTACTAGCCTAGGGCCTTGACGCTGAATAATTAATATGATGATGATGATGATGATGATGATGATGCTGATTGTAGGACCAGTGCAGGCCTAGCCTAGTCACAGAGAGCCGGCCAGGGCAGTGCCATGCCAGACTGCCTGAGCTTCAATTCCATTCCATGCAGCCCAGCTGCTAGGCCTAAGCCTACCTTGTAACCATGGTAACCTAGGCCTAGCCTAGGCCTACCCGAGTAGAGTACGCGGCCTGCGCCTACCCTGCTATGCTACGAACGTGCTCATTGTCTAGGGCCTAATAATAGTAAATTACTCACCATCGACAATGCTCTCTCTCTCTCTCTGCACATGTGCACTGCTGTTGATTGACTGTGTGTGTAGAGTGTACCATCCGTGTACATGTCCGTGTACAGTGCATGCTAACCTTGCATGATGATGAGTGTACCATGTGTACTGACCAGCTAGCTGCTGACAGCACGACGCATTTTTACCGGTAGTTTCTCGCGGAATCATCCATTACGGCCACGGCATACATCACTGCTGCAACACTCATGCCACATTCGTCATGTTCGTGACAAATATAACAGACATAGGCCTCGACTCGAGGCTACATCATCATGATCACGTAGCCTACATTGGTCAAACGTCAAACGACATGACATGCATGATGGATGGATGGTGGTCGCCATTTCTAAACAAATCCCGTAACCCGCATGTAAGAAGAACTGTGATTGGCCAGTTATGTTAACCTTCTGGGGAGATTCCGGCTGTTCGCATTGCCTATTTGTACACCCTCCGCAACCCTTTTCCTCGACTTAAAACTGTATTCGAAGAAGCTTATCGGGGTTCATATATGAATTTTATATAATCTGAAAATATATTCACAACAAGGAAAAAGGTAACAAGCAAACTTTATTGGAAAAAATTGGTATAAAGAGCAGGTAGACCCCATTTTTTTATGGGTGATGGCTGAAAGATGGAAGCGCCAGCGTTTTCCTGCAGTAGGTAATGGATGTTGTCAGGGGTTCGTCAGCGGTGACGTAGGATGAAGCTGTAAGAACCACTGTGCTCAGGATGAGGCGTAACGGGCTTGGATATATCAACCGTCCTCTTTTCCACAAATAACCATACATTTTGTATAATGATGAACAGATTAGGGGATAGTTGCAGCTTCAACAAGACGTCCGGCCACAATAGCTGCACTCCCACTACAAAAAACCGGTATTTGTCCGTTCTTATTCTGCTTCCATTATAGAATTTCCGTGTTTAATAAGCCCGGTTCTATTTTAAGTGTGGATCTATTAAGCTCGGATAGCATAGCCGATCATACTCCGAATCTAAGTTAGATGCGGATCAACAATGGTGTTTCTCTAGTGGAATGGCAATAAGTCCGGATCTATTTGTAGCATTATGATCGGCTACAGGTGGCTTAAGATCGCTTGCGACATTGCGCATGCTCGAAAGTACCAGAACAATACCCGCCTTTCACTCCACGTATCGCCATCTGTAGCCGAACTTACCAACCTCACATCCAGTAGTGGAAGGAAGCGCAAGCCGTGAAATATCCGGTCTTATTTTAGATGCGGTACTATTAAGACCGGATCTAAAAGCTGTAACGGAAGCGCGGCTATAGTTGTTTTTACGCATATGAAATGGTTATGACAGAAAAGGCCATGATAATACTACAAACTACTGGCTTGGTTCTAATCAAATAACTTGCTTTCATGGCCTATATACTTTGCCACTGATCTCAACCTACTGAATAATGTAATACCGCTGTAGCTGATGTACAGTATCCATGTACAGTTACATAAACAATTAGTTGCCCACTGGATACGGTTTCCGGGAAAGCTCGAAATAAAACAGGCACAACCGCCGCTCACAGCGCCTTGAAGTGGTCGTAGTCATGGTAGTATACTTACATCCATGATGACGACCACGTCGCCATGCTTGCTGACAGTCATTCGTGGTGACACGTGTTGGGTTTTGCACAATGGTCCCATACTTCCAGTGAATCGCCAACTATACGAGAAGAACGGCGGCTTGAAAAAAACGTCGAGTGCATTAAGGGGACAATATAGGCAGCTAGCTATTAGGCTCATATCAGTGCGGTCACTTCACCACAGGTGGCACTAGGATCTAACAACCTACAGATTTTGGCTCGAATTGATGTTCAACGTAGTTTACTTGCAACACGTCAGAGTTATAGTAGTCTTATGCCAAAATTCGGTGAAAGAGCACAATCAAAATGTCGAATATAAGGAAACTGCCTGTAGGGTCCGTTTAAAGCCGCACTGTATTGAATTCAGAAAGTGCTTACGTCCTCCGACGTTAGTGTAGTGTAAAATGTATTATGCTCTATGTGGATACATTAGAGATCTGCCTGCTGCTAATTTTTTTGATGCCGTGCTCAAAAAACTAAGCATTGATTTTTTTGAAGTACATATCAGGCACGCATTTTGGGACCTTCACGAGGCTATGAGATCTCTACATGCACTCTCCTAACACTTTGAAAATTCCGTAAAATTCAATACAGTGAGGCTTTAAATCTTCTCGCAGAGACGAAACCAGTCATCCGGAATCAAATTTGACAAATAACTGGTTGACGGCAAAATGGAAACATCGAATACGTGTTTATTTGTATGTGTTTATGTTTGTTTATCGAGGAATTTCCGATTTTCCGACCATATGGAATAGTTGTCTACACTCCATTCAGATGTGATAGAATCCAATACCCCGTCTTCCTGATGTCCCCCTATATGGTTTGTAGCAGGAATAACGGTCTTGGTCTCTCTAGAGTCCAATTGAATGGTGCCGCTTATTCCGTAAATGTATTGTTGGAGGACATTGTTTTAAATTCTATTACAGCAAGTCATGGTTTCTTTCGAAAATATATCGTGCAGTACACGTGTTTGATTACTTACGTCATCAAATTTGTTCAATCCCGATTCGAAGTAACTAGTTCCGGTATAATATTTTTCACTGTCCCCCACCCCCCTTGCCAATGCCTCCCAACAAAAGATTGACGGGTTAAAGGAGCACGGTATTTGATCTCAAATGCGTTATTTGACTGCCGACGTAGAGGGAGGCACCTAGCGGCAGTAATACGAACTACAAAAACGCATTACAAAATGTACTAGTAAAACGCATGGACAGCATTGGATCAGTACACCATTGACATGATTGAGTAGTAAAGTACACAAAATGATCATATAATGTGTGATTTTCGTCATTTCAATACTATATATTAGCGAGCTATTTCTTAGCGGAAGAACACTCCGCCAGTCTGCGTAATCGGCGCGCCGCATCACATATCCTTCCATTTCAATATGGCCGCTTTTGTATGACATTAGAGATTGAAATCTGGCAAAGTTTCAAGCTCTAAGTTGAGAATGAGGCCTGGCGAGAGTTTAATAGCCTTTCGGCATGCTGCTTTTACAACTCTTCTGCCCGTTGGCAACGGTGTTCTACCATGCGCTACCATGGCTACTAGATCACATGATCCGCTCAGCCAATGAAAAAGACCAGCTTGCTTGGCGCTCTGGTCGACTATCTCAGCGCCATCTGTTGACCAAACGCGAAGAATTTTAAGTGAAGCAGTTGTGGAGAGCGGGTAAACTGAAGGAGATGCGGGTCACAACTGCGGTGGGAGTTTAGGACTTACCCCCAGTTGCCGAATATTCTTGAATACCTCCAAGTGACGCACATAGCACTTCTTTCCATGGAATGTGCAGGCTTGGTACACCAAGGCAAAGATGAAACTTTTATAGGCTGCAATTTTGTACATCCTTCCTTGGTTAGCTTTAATACCAGTCTGTTGCCCTGATTCAAATCTTCCAACAAAAGGTACCGAAATATAGCTGTACTGACAACGTATCAATAAAAATCCTTTGTAATACATCAGAAAAGGTTCATATTTTCCGAACTGTACGTGTGTGTTATGTTCCCGAATATCGAAAGTTTTTCCGGACCAGGTTAGAAAGTCCAGGAACAATACACCACTTTCCTTTCGCATCATCCATATGGTTTCGATTTCAGGGATTACCCCAGCCTCCTCTGGCGAGTATTCCTCAGGTAATCTCGGACGATTTCGTTTTATTTTTTTGACAAACTTTGCGTTATTCAGGAAGAATTGATTCCTAATGTGGGCTGTTGAAAGACGAAGCTGGGTTTTACAAGCAGAAATTCATACAAATTATTCAAAAGGTGCATGTGAAACTGCAGAAACTGTCGGTATCCAGCCTTAAAGTCACATAAATATTGAAAACTTCATTTTGCTATGTCGTACAAAGTCCGAACGGTTAATTAGCAAGGCCGCAGTGATCCCGACCTAGTCCGGCGGAAAATCGAGCGAGTCCCACCGGATAACATGTCGGTCGGATATCCCACTCGTTGGCTAGGCTTCGTTGGGTCACTCATTGCCTGTAAATCAAGGGGGGCCGGAAGGGGGATACTCACATGCACCGTGGTCTTCGATCATCATTCGTCATCTACCCATCTCAACATTCATTGAAATATACATCAGCCTTAGTCACGAATGAGACAGTAAGCTGTGGACAGTAGGCCTAAGCCGTGATGCCTTGAACCTTGTGCTCTGTAGGCCTATGGGACAAGCTAAGACCCCATCAAAACGTACTGCTGAGGTAGCTTCTCCCATGTCTATCAGGTAGGGCCAATAATGCTTTGGTCTTGGCCCTTATGGAAAATATTGTGTTCTGTTTTAGGGGCTAATTAAGACTGCATCAGCATGATCAAAATGAGGAACAGAAGTAGCTTGAGATGGCTTCTTCCGTGCTTTACCAGGGCCAATAATGTTTTGGCTTCGGCCCTGATGAATAACTCCAATGCATTACCATACTACCGTATCTCGTAAACTTTATCAATGAACCGATTCCCCGTCTGTGGGCAACCTTGTTCGCAATTAATGAATTCCATCATAAAGGAATCAACCAATAAAGGAGCTGGACGTCCAGGTTGTAAACACTCACTCACTGGTTCTCTATCCACACGACGCCTGCGGTGCTGCCACCTATTGTCGGTGATATGTACTGACGTGAACATCGTGAGTGAGTTGCACTCGACCGGGCACCTGTCTAACGATCACGGGGCGCTACTGGTGCTGCCACTTTTACGAAGGAATAAAACTAGTTTGCCGACCATGTTTGTAAACAAACCAGCTTGTTTACAACTCCGGCGTCTAACTCCTTTAAGATTTAACTGCGAACGATGAATTTACTGAGGGATACTCTTGCCACCAGATGTCTCTCACTGCCTGAATTTCGACTTTACCTAATCGGCACGAGCTTCAACCTCTTTTGTGGTGAAGGGGTACATGAACCTGTCAACTTGATGCCTTGAATTCCATTTCTGAAGACAACAGAGCTATTTTCAGCACAATAGGGAGCACCGATCACGCAGGCCACGCGAGAATATACGCGTGGGTTTGAACTGATAGTACACAGATGCCACCTATTAGGCCTATTCAGGACGATTCAAGGTGTGATTGGCCGTGCTTGGTGAACCGCATCTTATGGGCGGTTATAACCGCAAATAAAGGACATCAAAACGAGGACATCGTGTATGCAAAACGAGGACATTGTATTTGTTGAACGAAGTCTATGTGATGTAGCGCGATGTCTATGTTACACGGCATAGACAAGAAAGTACATAGAAGAAACTCTGTGCACAAAGCACAAAGAGGACAGCACACACCACAACAAGGACGTTACGAAACGAAGACAGCATGCACCACGAAAAGGACGTTGCGAGACGAAGACAACAGGTGGCGCTCGCGTCGCTGTTTTCTCATCGTTGTGAAGTGTTGTTTTTAGCCTGATTTTTTGGAAAAACCGTGATTTTCCGTTTACTATGTAGGCGAACAGTAAGATGATAGATAGTAGGGAGGTTTCGAAATCAAACGATAAACGTAAACGTTAACGACAACTTTATTTTTGTACCGAAAATGCAATACAAAATCTGGTTAATGTGTGGTATGAAAAATAACGTTGTCGTAAAAGTTTGGCTTATCGTTTGATTTCGAAACCTCCCCAGTAAGTCATCGGCATGAATAATATCGCGACACTGTACACTTGACAAACAACAGCTTCATCAACAGAGCGGTCCAATTCTAGCGAATTTCGGATCTCCCGAATGATTAGATTGACACGATCAGCAAAAGTTAGCCTATTCAAATGTACAGGGATGACCCCTCGCTCTCATCGTTCGTGGGGTTCTCATTAATTCAGTCCTTTTGTATCATACGATCAGCTAATCGGAATTCAACAAAATTTGCAGTAAATAGGCAGAAGGGTCTCACCTACATGTATCATATCGAAGAGACGTCAGAATGCAAAACCGTTAAGCTTATGTTTAAAGGGATACTGTTCACATTTATAAAATGCTTAATTTATGAGTTGAACCGTTATGCTTGATTCCTTTACGATTCCATGGAGACGTAGGCCAACAAATGTATTTGCTTAACAGGCTTAATAGCTGAGAGCGAGTCTATTTGAAAAACTTTGCTAACTTACCTACGATGAGTTTTGTATCTGTATAAACCTTTCCCTGAAAGAAAACTACTACATGTATCTGTTAATGTTGATAAAGTGACTTTAAGCTAATGGTACATTTAACCAAATGGAAAATGCATTGAAGTTAATGGTACCAATAGCTTAAAATCACTTTAGGAAACAGGCCCCAGGTAATTAAACGAGAAAGACCGAAACGTAGTTTCCTTTTATACGGCGCCCGTTACGGGACATGTATTTTTTTTTAAAAATCTCGCACTGCGTGTTTTAATCTCGCACTGCGACTTTTTAAAGTCGCACTGCGACTTTTAATCTCGCACTGCGACTTTTTAATCTCACAATCTCGCACTGCGACTTTTAATCTCGCACTGCGACTTTATAAACTCGCACTGCGTCTTTGTAAACTCGCACTCCGACTTTATAAACTCGCACTGCAACTTTTTAAACTCGCACTGCGACTTTATAAACTCGCACTGCGACTTTTTAAAAAGTCGCACTGCGACTTTTTAATCTCACAATCTCACACTGCGACTTTTAATCTCGCATTGCGACTTTTAAAACTCGCACTGCGACTTTTTAAACTCGCAGTGCGACTTTATAAACTCGCACTGCGACTTTTAAAACTCGCACTGCGACTTTTTAATCTCGCACTGCGACTTTTTAAACTCGCACTGCGACTTTTTAATCTCGCACTACGACTTTATAAACTCGCACTGCGACTTTTAAAACTCGCACTGCGACTTTTTATTCTCGCAGTGCGACTTTTTAAACTCGCACTGCGACTTTTTAATCTCGCACTGCGACTTTATAAACTCGCATTGCGACTTTTTAAAATCGCAGTGCGACTTCATAAACTCGCACTGCGACTTTTTAAACTCGCACTGCGACTTTTTAATCTCGCACTGCGACTTTTTAAACTCGCGCTGCGACTTTTTAATCTCGCACTGCGACTTTTTAAACTCGCACTGCGACTTTTTTTTTCTCGCACTGCGACTTTTTAAACTCGCACTGCGAGTTTATAAAGTCGCAGTGCGAGTTTATAAAGTCGCAGTGCGAGAATAAAAGTCGCAGTGTGAGATTGTGAGATTAAAAAGTCGCACTGCGAGATTAAAAGTCACAGTGCGAGTTAAAAAAGTCGCACTTCGAGTTTAAAAAGTCGCACTGCGAGTTTAAAAAGTCGCAGTGCTAGTTTAAAAAGTCGCACTGCGAGTTTAAAAAGTCGCAGTGCGAGTTTATAAAGTCGCAGTGCGAGTTTATAAAGTCGCAGTGCGAGTTTAAAAAGTCGCAGTGCGAGTTTAAAAAGTCGCAGTGCGAGTTTATAAAGTCGCAGTGCGAGATTAAAAGTCGCAGTGCGAGATTGTGAGATTAAAATGTCGCACTGCGAGATTAAAAGTCGCAGTGCGACTTTAAAAAGTCGCAGTGCGAGATTAAAACACGCAGTGCGAGATTTAAAAAAAAAATACATGTCCCGTAACGGGCGCCGTACTTTTATTACTGGTGTAACTTTTTCTCAGTGTACCACATTGGTAAAGGCTCAGTCGTAATTCCAGCAGCAGCCGCCGGTGATCTTGGCATCGGTGTTTTTTTGCGACGCTGCGGCCTGGGACGGATTTTCCCCGCATATCTTTCACATATTCTTGAATCAGAGTGATGCTTTTCGACCGGCACCCTATAGTACACTGGCCACTAATCGGCCGATGTCAACCGGTGTCTCTTGGATTCTGTTCCGACGAGTTGACAAATGGTAGGCCTATACCGCACAGTCCCCTTCCGATGTCCCAGCGGATATCGGCCGAACAACGCCCAGTCCCCCGTCCGGCAATGGGGTGATTTTGTAGATCGGCCGGACATCCGAGGGACACGCTTGCGCACCAGTGGGGTGGCTGCCGAGATACCTGTCAAGACTTCAAGCAGTGTCCGAAAGGGGGAGATATCTGGGCCCCCGGGTGAGGGCTTAAAATCGTCCTATCTACTCGGTGCCGGGTGGGGTGCTGACTGGTGGTTGGTGGGAGCCCGACGGGTGTGTCAAAGATTATGAAGGATCCCCTAGCGAGCTGGGTTTCAGCCGCTACTCGCCGCAAGAACTCCGACTGGCGAGTCATTTTCTTCCGATCACATAAGCGGCGCGCTACCGAGCTCAGGACAGCCCTAGATATCCTCAGGCCACCGGTCAGCAACCCGTCATTTTCCCTTTTTTTTAGCCCGTTGGCAGAATCTGTGGACATAAGTGTTCCCATCCTCTTGTCTGATGGATTAAGCTGCGACGTGACAATAGGAGCAATCAGCCGCGCGTATTGCCAAAGGATGGCAGCAAAGTTCTAGCGGGCCAATGCAAAAGAAACTTCTCTTGATTAAGGTTCAATCAAGAATGAATGGGCCCGCTGTATGCATTGGATTGGGCCGTAGTGACACCTATTGCTCGTCTCACTGAGAGCTCCTATAGGGGGCACAAAAAGATATTTCTATTTATTTGCCAACGTTTCCAAGGGCCACACTGACACATAAAAACACTGGCAGATGTCACACCGGACCGGTATCAGGACATTCCCCCCGGATAACTGCCCCCGACAATTGCCCCCTTAGGACAACTGCCCCCTGGACAACTACCCACTGGACAATTGCCCCCGTAGGACAACTCCCCCCCAGACAACCCCCCCCCCAGGACAATTGCCCCTATGGGACAATTGCCCCTAGGACAATAGCCCCCCAGACAACTTCATAGGCCGTATNTTGGACACTTTTGTTTCCTTAAGTACATCCACTCTCTTAATTACGTCCAGCAACCACCCGTGGTGCTTGGACACTTTTCTTTCCTTAATTGCCTACTCATCCTGTCAACACAGGTGTTAGTTCTACATTCGGGTTTCAGTTCAGTCTTTTCTAGAGTTTCAGATTGTAAAGTTCCACTTGAAAAAGACCCCGGTTGGGGTCGAAAATTCGTGAATTCTGGAGATTGACTTCTTGCTTATTATCATTTTGTGTGTCAATTTTGTGCTTTTCTGTATCTTGGCTTCTCCGGAAACACATGGTTTGTTCGACGTTGGCTACTGATTGATTGTGGGGCATCTGGTACAGGTGATGCAGTAGACAACATTTTTGCTGTCACAATCCGTGGGGCTCCTCCTTTGAATCAACAACTCCCAATAATTTGTGAATGGTGTGAATGATGAAACTTACATACTATCCCTTATTGTCTATACATCTATTAATCAACAAATTATTGGGAATTGATCTCCCAATAATTTGTGAATGGTGAAACTCGCATACCTAGATATTATGTCATGTCATGGCTATTTCTGTATGCTCCCCGGTATCCTCCCCCGTGAGTTGGTATTCTCCCGAGACCCGCAGTACGGCGGCCTGTAGATGACCCCATTTATTTCTTTGGAAGTAGAACGTTGCAGCGTACATGTAAATTTTATTGTGTATGACGAAAAATATGACCTCGTCACGGGGTCATATTTCTTGTAGGATTGACCTATTACATGCGCACAAGGGCACAATGCGTCAGTTGTACAATGCTACCACGGCCTACACGATAGGAATTATTTCCTACAGTATTTTATTGTATAAGAAAAATAGGACAAAACCTATTTGTGGATTTGTTCCTATACGACAAAAATGGGACGATGTTTCCCGTCATATACAATAAAATAAATTCCTACAAAATATTTCGTAGGAAAAAATGTATCGTGTGCGGCGGCCTTAGCGCTGATCGCTCTCAGTTTGTACACGCCAATGCTTCCAGAGTATTTAAGGGGGCGGTAGCCATAAGGAAGCGCACTGTAAATGGAGACTGAAAACAATTCATATTTTCTTCAAGCAAAAAGGTAGCATCTATTTCATGTATTTCTATGAAATTGCTACTCTTGTTCTACACATCTGAATTGAAAACGATGTGCTTTCATCTTTCATTAATCAGCTAATTAAGCAAACAATGAGACCCCCCATTTGACTTTTTCGTCATAGATTTCTCGGCAAGAACGCGACTGGAACCCGGCGTTTTATCACCAAATGTTGGGGAATACATATGTGCAGTGCACGACGTTGAGTTAATTTGCAAATTCTAATTCTTTGTAATGATAATTAATGTAATTTGTGCCAAAAAATGGTCAAAAATGAACTTTTTGAATATCTCCCGAATCCTGTTGAATAGTGAAAAAAACTCAACGTCGCGCCCTGCGCACAAATATACTGCTGCCAAATGAAAAGAAACCACTGAAGTGCGATGCCTGATGGACGAGAAAAGTCTTCCCAAAATTGTCATATTTTGGCCAAAACACGCCTACGCTTCTCGAAATACGCGGGCTACTAAAGTAACCTCCTTATTGTCATTAAAATAGGCCTATGCGCACGGACGCACCGGGTGTATAAAAGCATTGTGCTGGACAATATTTTTGAAACAGTGCAGGTTTTGGCAACGAACCATGATCAGCTTGTCCTTGACGCCTAATTTTATTAACAATATATGGCTATGCATAAAATAAAACGGTTCAACCATTGACCGCCGCACTAAAACGGCGCTGTAGGTTTCCACTACCGCCCCCTTAAAGATTTTCGCCATATCGCTTTGCGAAATTGTCTTCGCTTTGCTTCTACGCTATTTCGCTTGCAGTGTGCGCGCGGCTTTTTAGTTCTCCTTCCCATGCAATATTAGACCAATTTGCAGTGTCAGGCTACAGTGTCAGTTCGGACGTAATGCAGGATTCAGTCCATTTCCCGATCTGCGCATCCTGGATCTCCACGTGTATTGGCTACGTCATAAAGACTACGCCACTAACCCTGGAAGCTTTGGCATACAATTGACCCACATCAAGAAATCATTGTACCAATCAGAGCCCTCCTGAGATTTGCCCGTTAACATCGCCTTCAGGAGCCTGATAGCCTAGTGGTTATCACGTCCGCTTGGCAAGCGGCAGGTCCCGGGTTCCAATCCAGCCCGGGCCATATGGGATTTCATTCCCGGCCCTTCACGTCCGCGCATGGGACAGTAAGCCGTGGTGCCTTGTACTATGTGTCTTTGCAAGGGCAAGTAAAATACCCCATCCAAGTGAGGAACATGAGTATAGCTTGTGATGGCCTCCTCCGTACTTACCGGGGCCAATAATGCTATAGCGTCGGCCCTGACGCAAAAAATGAAATACAATTTCACAAATGGCATTAACAGTTTGAGGTTTCGGCATGACACCAACTAACTCTTCAATAAAGTACAATCTACTTGCATAGGAACTAGGTAAGAGAAAACAACATGGCGAATGCTGCAGCATGACAGCGAGCGATTCGCGATTTCAAGGCCTACGTTTCCGGATTCAGAGTTTGAATCTGCTGCAATGACAGGCAATGGATACTTTTATTGATGGAAAGGATGTACTCGTGAGTAAAAGAAGCAGCAAGTGAATTGTACCAGTCGGGGCTAATTGTCAGCCCACGTGTAGCCTACTTGCCAAACCGTGAATTTCATTAGCTCTTCCATCAGTTGTGCGGGGGGATTTCCTGGTATCGCAGGTTTTTCTTCCAATTAATGGTTAAAAACAAGGATTAAGTAGCAGTTCCGAAATGATGAGAAAGTCGGTAAATACTTACAATGACATATCTATTTGAAATAAAACACTAAATGTGAGTACCAAATGCATATTGAACGGAGGGGTGATAACAGAACAGCCAGTGAAATACAGGTGACGGCTGCAAAAGATGCCAAGGGTTTGTGCGAGCGTAGTCGGAGGGCATAGCGATGTCACAACCCTTGGTAGCCAAGATGGATCTACGCATCCAACGGAAACTTTGCACATACTGTTACGCACCTTCCAGGATCGAGCGTTATATCCACAAGAGAACGAAAACTTTATTGATAAAATCGTTCGTATGAAAAGTAGGCACAGGGCTTTTTGTTGGAGGTTCCAGTGGTTACAGCTACCGTCATTGTGACATAGGACTGCGCAGTGGATGGAAGATCTTGCAACGCCCTCTGAAATGAGACGGTCTGTTTTTGGCGGGCTGATCTGATCCCAGCTTGGATCAGTTTGTACGAATGATTTGGACATTATTACCGCCAAAGATGTTAACAAGACCAGTTTATTCACGCACACACACATGAGACGTAAAGGCTAGTCTATTGATATCAAAGCCAATCGAACAGCATTGTGTCATGATGCAACGAGGAATACACAATGAAAGGCACTACAAAGGAAAAACTTTTTCACCACTTATTTCTGACAGTCGATTTTTCACGTGAATCATATTTAAATATATTTTGACGGAAACAAAATCATCGATGAACACAAGGGAGCTCTCTAAATTTAAATCAATAAAAAGTATTTTTTTTTATTCGTACGGAATGTATTCATTTGCTGGTGGATATCTCATTTGCATTTCGTGTTGAAATGAGACTTTAAGCGATACTCAGGCGTTCTGTATCCCTCCACATAGAGAAAATTACCTTCGATCAATTTATGTGGGAGGGGGAATTTTTTTCCTGAACCTTTCAGCAAGTACACTGTACATTTTGTTGTTATTCTTATAACCGCGAGATGGACAAAATTCATTGGATTCCAGGTAGTTGACCAATTCACAACCTCTTGGCACCCCGTCAATCCTACAAACTATTCAACAGCCATTGATTTTTATCTACCAGCATGGCCATTGGGGTAAAGTGACTCTGTCAAACGTGTTGCAAGCATGGTCAAAATAATTTCGATAAAAATGCCCCAAAATTATACTTTCTAAATAGAATACCATCCCATCATTATAGGATATACTATGAAAGGCTTCGATGAGTAGAACACAGTGATATAAAACATTTTGAATGAAGTTGTGCAAATAAAACAGTAGCAAAACACACATAACATTTACATCCCTTAGGCTCCAACGACCCATCGGACCCCAGTGAAACGCGTTTCAGAGGGGTCCGATTTGGAGAGCTGAGATGTTGACTTTGCGTAATCATGTGTAATCCTTGTGTTTTCCTTGTCTGCCTAATTTATAACAAAATGGGAAATAGGCTGTTGCCTTGCTGGAAAGTTATGCAGTTGAACAGAGAATTCTTTGTTATAATAAAAAACTGCTTAAAATTTTCAAATCCGATGAAAATTAACGATTTTACAATGCCAAATTTGTAGCATGTTTGGGCCGTAACCATTATGCATTCCCCTTGCCTTGATACACATGACTGCTTAATCTGTAGAGGACTGGAATGGCTCACTTACAACCAGAGAGATGCAAGGTGCAATTAGGTCAGTGGCTCAGATTCACCAGCTGATGTAAGATTATGTAAAATTAGTCAAAGTGGGAAGGTGTATTTCTGCAACATTCTCTAAGGTCCTGTTTACCAAATGCATTTCTCTACAAAATGTCTTCTGTCAAATGCGGCTTTCAGCAGATTTTCCGACGCTGATACCATTAGGTTAAGAATTCATTCACCATAATTTCTCGCGGTGCGATGCCGCATCCTTTGTCCATGACCAACATCGCGGAAACAAATAATGGTTGCGGAAATTCGCATGAATGGATTCTTAGCCTAAAGGCCTGTCTACACGATCAACATTTCCAAAACATTTCAAAATCACCCAGCTGCAACATTACCAAAACACCGTTGTTTTCGGTTTGTTGTACAGTGTGGACTGGACCTGCAACTTTTGCAAAACAAATTTGAAAACATGTTTTTGCTAAAGGCCTGTCCACACCATCAACATTTCCAAACATTTCTAAAAGATTGGGTTGCAACAAATCTGCAACACCCTTGTTTTGAAATTGTTTCACAGTGTGGACAGACATTGTTGAAAATGTTTGCAGAAGAATTCAAATGACATTTCTTTTAAAACATTTCTAACACATTTCAAAACAGGTTTTGAACTGTTGCAAGTCCTTTGCACACTGTGCAAGAATCCCAAAACAAGGCTGTTGCAGGTTTGTTGCAACTAAATGTTTTGAGAAATGTTTTGAAAATGTTGATGGTGTAGACAGGCTTGTAATTGCTGAGTGCAGACCAACCCCAAAACAAGTCGGAACATTTCGAAAACAGTTTTCAAAATGTTTTGTTGCAGAAATGTTTTGGAAATGTTGATGGTTTAGACAAGCCTTAAAGCTGAACTGCATGCACAAAAACAGGAGATTCGAGCTTTGAAAAAAGACCACCACGCCACGGCGGTGGTCAAGAGAAATAGAAACGACCACATGGCACTTTCAAAGTACAGTACGTCCAGAACATGATAGACTACCAGCCTATTTGGTGGTGCCACTGTATTCACCCTGAGTCTGTCAATGGAGTAACATCGAGAGATGGCGTCCAATTCTGTCTGTGCAGGTCATTTAAATATTCTTTCTACAAATACATACACATCACGCGAGTCGTGTATGTATTGTTGCTCATATAATGTACAATGCACTTCTACGAAAATATATTCAAATAACAAGACTATGGCAAAAGAAATAAAATAAGATTGATACGCAACATGCTTATAATGATACCAAATGGAGTTTGTGAAAGTTAGACGAGCGGTTTATTATTTGTTGATCCCGAAGTTTTTGTCATTTTACCATATATTTCAACAGAGCGCAAGCACTAAAGAACCCAGACCAACCCCATACTCAGGTTCCGTACGGATCTATACTAGTCTATCAGGCTATGTCACTTGGACGCTATCTCTCGATGTGTCTCGATTAAAAGCCTGAGATTGAATACAGTGGCGCCGCTAAACAAGCGAGTAGTCTATCATGTTCTGGAGGTACTTTGAAGGGCGTTTGCACTTCTGTAGACCACCATACTGCGGCGCTGTGATGTTTTTGTTCATGCAGTTCAGCTTTAGGTTAGGCAGGAAAATTTGCTACCAGAGTAAGTCAGAATTTTATTGTTTTGTTTTAGTTTATTTGAGGGTTTATTGATAGCAAACTAAATGTATAGTGCATAAAATAAATTATTCAGGGCTGAAGCGAGCATTAATAACCCATTTATTGGTCTCGGGCCCAGTTGACAGCAAACTCCAAAATAAGACCCACAATGGGAGGCAGTCATTAGATAAACACGGCCTTAGGAAATTTGTTGCAGAAATACACCTTCCCACATTGACTCACTTCACATAATCTTGCATCATCTGGTTGATCTGAGCCACTGACGTACAGGTAATTGCACCTTGCACCCCTCTGGTTGTAATTAAGTGAGCCATTCCAATCATCTTAAGAGTAGGAGAGATTAAGCAATTAATATGTGTATCAAGGTAAGGGGGAATGCATAATGGTTACGGCCCAAACATGCTACAAATTTAGCATTGTAAAACCGTTATTATTCATCGGATTTGAAAATGTAAAACAATGTTTTTTGATATAACAAAGAATTCTCTGTTCAACTGCATAACTTTTCGGTAATACAACAGCGTATTCTCGATTTTGTTACAAATTAGGCAGAGAAGGAAAACAATAGGATTACGCAAAGTCAACATCTCAGCTCTCCAAATCGGACCCCTCTGCGAAACCCGTTTCACAGGGGTCCGATGGGTCGGTAAATGTAATGCTAGGAAGCGTTCTGGTGTGTGGTTCGCAGGTTGGAATTGAAAGCCTATTCGGTTTGAAACCAGATTGATCACCTCCTTGGGGTTATATGATACATGTTGTTACATTTAGTTTCTTTCCTATTGATTGTTTCCATGATTTAACAGGAAGAGGTAGTCGGCCTAGTGTTTCAGCTTGTGGACAGAATTCGTCCAGCTGCAGGGAAGTAATGCCAGATGCAAAGTTGAGTGTTGCTAATTTTCTCCAGTGTTAATGGCATGGGCCCCCTGATTTAATAAGGCCCACGTAAGGCGCCGCTGGAATGACTGAAAACACGCAAATACCCTGATGATGGCACCTGTCCTTAAATACCCCTTGCATCAGGAGTGCAGATAGCGGGGGGGGGGGCAGGGAGCCAGAGCCAAAAGGGACAAAACCAGATTTTCCTCTGAAAGGTCATTTCCCCTCTTCATGTCGAGTTATTGTGGTGTCAGATGTGGGGAAAATGCATTTGAGAATGAGAGGATCTAGATTTTCTTTTTTTTCTGGAGAGGACGCCCCCCCCACCCCCCAAGTGCAGGCACCGACTNAAAAGCTAGCTACGCCCCTGTGCATCTCTGTCCCCCTGGGATGAGTTGTAATTGTACAGGACCATTCCGCTTGCAATTGTGCAGGATCATTCGTCGACCTGTGGCACGTACAGGCAGATGCATTTTTTGGTTTTCGTGAAGATTTACCTCACGGTAGAAATTGTCGTCCAAAATTAACCTGTACGAGGATTTTACTGATGATGAATTCATCAGAAAATATCGACAGCTAGCGGCCCGCTAGCAGTAGAGGGCGCATAGAAATCCGCCGGCACTGTCGGCGAGAGTAAAATGAGCAAGGTTACGGCATGCCCTTGCCAAGTGAGCAAACTATTACGAAATTCCGAGAGGGGGAACAATGGAAATGCCTGTGGGGCCCACGACGGCAGCGCCATACGCAAACTTCCAACAGCTTATAAGCGGACTTCACTAGCGGGGTCCTATCGACGGTTCTATGCGGCCTCCAGAATTATCCCGATACGGTATCGGGCGACAAGGTCCCGCTAGGGACCAGCGGGCCGTTCACTAGCGGAGTTTCTACGCGGTCCCCCCCCCCCCCCGANTCGCCTCCGATCTTCTTGCTAGCTACCGCAGATTATGCGGTATCGTTTTTGGTTTTGCGGTGGTTGGCGGTATGCTCGGTGAGAAGCCATCCCTCTGCCACAACATCAGACCATATTGATATTGGGCAATCAACGCCGGCGAGAATATTCCACGGATCACTGTCCAGCGCATATAGGCTACCTGGCGTCAACAGCCGACTTTGTTCCGGTGTCCATCAGTCAAGGCAAAATGCGAAACAAAAAGAGATGATCACTTTTCAACCAGAGAATCCCGGGAAATATCAGCAGATAACCACGATTATCTGTTACCATTGGTGGGCAGTGTCGCATTCGGGCTGGCAAATATAGGAAAACCTTTTTCGTGGTTTTGACTTTAGTTTTCTCAAAGGTTACTCTGGCAATGTAGCGTACAACATGATGTTTCAGATAAGGAAACAACAAGCTACCGTATATACGATCGTAATGCGATAAACACAAATCATCAATTTCTGCTGCTTTGATTCTCTTGCGATAGCCGTCACTGGCCAAGAAGATATGGATATATGCTTGAGAATGACAAACATGATATGTAAATATATCACTATCCTTCCATATTGCGCGAGGAATAGAATTGTCGTCCCTTCTATCCGTCATGAACGAAGCAATCGTGATTTTGTTTTTAAAATTGACTCTCGTTGATTCTTCTTTGCCAAAATAATATCCTACGAAAACTAAGAGATTAAACAATGCCCAGTACTTGCCTCCCCCACAGTTATGTTTCTTCGGGGGAGTACTTATTGCCCAGAGAAGTATCTTTGTCTCATCAGGAGAAACTTCCATTGTTTTTACTCGTTGTGTTAGGTTATCAAACGCCACGAAAGAAATGAACTTTCCTCTCCAGTTGTACAGCTGTGCTGACGTAACGTGGTACGAAAGATCTCTCCATGTTTTATAAACCGACTGATTACTGAACATCAGAATCAACCTTCCTTTATAACAAACTAAATCAATGAGACGAGTGTTGAGTTGAAACAGTAGTTTTGGTGATTGGCGACGCAATCGTTTCAAGGGTTGGAAAACAAAAACCAAATATGGCATGGATTTGTATGTAGATTCCGCTGGAATATTGTACGTAAAAAAGAGAAAGTGATCTTCGTCTTGGCAATACTTAACTCCTACCTTTTTCTTATTGATGAACGGTCGCGGCAACAAACGACTAACGGTCCGGTAGCTACCGCTGGTCTCTGAGTCTGAAATACATGTGAATATGTAGAAACGGCTTGGAAACCATTGATTGTTGGGAGATTTCAAATTCGAAGTTCATGTGTAGTCTTCCAAATAAATAAATGGACACCGAGCTTTTCAAATATCTCCGAGATAAAACAAGATAATTGGATGCGGTTTTCAACATAATGTGGAATACTTACTTGGTCATATATCTCATGTACTTGGGTCAACCTAATTTTAACACTTTTTCATGTAACAGGCAATTTTAAAAAGTCCAAAAATTAACTTGTTTATTTCTAACTTTTTCAACAGAATTGGCACTGTTGTGATCAGGTGATTGACACTAAAGACTTTTTGTGACAAATATATTGAAAATCTCTTATCGTTTTCGCGATATCTCAAAATATCAAAATCTGGGATTTTATTGATATTTTGAGATATTGAATACTGCCAGACATGATAACAAGATGGCTACGAAATTTTCCACGTCTTTCCATTATCGAATCGGCTGAAAATTTTATGTGAAATCTGGAGGCTCCAATAAAAAGGCTGAATATAATGACATTTAAGTGAAAAAAAAGCATTCAAAAATTGCATAAATAATCAGGAGGGAAGCAACGTTACCAAATGACTTTAAAAAATTATCGAATATATAAAAATTTTTAAAATCTCAAATTTTGATATTTTGAGATATTACGAAAGCGTTAAAATATTTTCAATATTTTTTTTTGCCAAATGTCTCATTATTAATCATCTCATCACAACATTTCGAATTCTCTTGGGAAAAATAAGAAATAAAAAAGTTGGACCTTTTTAAAATTGCCTGTTACATAACAATGGATAAAATACATGAAATGTATGACCAAGTAAATATACCACACTGTGTTGAAAACCGTTATCAATTATCTTGTTTTATCTCGGAGATATCTGAAAAACACGGTGTCCATTTATTTATTTGGAGGACTGTACATGTACACTGAATCTGTAACTGAAAGATTTTTAAGTCGCATCCATAACGTCACTGAATTACATACATGTACAAAACACTGAATCGTTCTGGTGTGACAGGAATTTAAGTCCTGGATGTAAGTCCGGTGTTGTTGTGCAACGAGGGATTAGGAGGACTATGGTTAGGCCAAAACAATAAATGTTCTGTTTCTGGTTTCATGATCAGAAGAAAACTGATATACTCTAACCTCTTAGATGTAAGACCGGTTCATTAACTTGGTTCAAGACCGCCTCTAATTATTATGCAGTGAGAAGGGAACATGCATTGCTCTCTGATTGGCCAGATGTTCTGTTGGCCACGTCATGAACTTCTGCTTGCTCATTCAAGACATATTGTTTGGGTTGACGTGGCTCTTTTATAGGAAAATGGGGTTCCTGATGCAAGAAATTTGAAGAAACTGACCACAGTTGTGACCTTTATGGCACATCTTACGTCATCAAGCTGTACAATTACCAATGACACACAATGGGGTGCAGGAGACGGTGGTACGCATTACATCAGTGGTCCTCAACTCACACTATTACATGGCGAACTGAGGTTGTCACGACCTGGTGATCACTGCCCAAAACACAATACCCTCAAAAAGATCATAAATAGTGGGTGGTCCTTAGGCCTTGACTGGAATATTTGGAACTGGTTTTACATCTAAGAGGTTAGAGTATATACATGTATATATATATCACGGTACTTAATAAAGCGCCGTATCCAACCAATATCATGGTCGCTCAAAGCGCTGTACAAGAGAAGTTATATGGAGAAAGATAGTCATTCATCAAGGGCCTGAGTGAAAAGAAGGTGTTTCAGCTGCTTTTTCCATGCTGGTACAGTTACGGACCTCGTCTGGTAGCTTATTCCACAGATGAGGGGCTCAAACAGAAAATGAAAGGGAGCCGAAGGACTGAAGTCTAGCGCTTGGACAATGCAGGAGGAATTTGGTTGATGAGCGGAGGGTACGTGGGGTGGAATGCTGGGTCAATAAGTCGGACAGTTACTTAGGGGCCAGATCATGAAGACACTTGTAAGTGAGAAAAAGGACTTTATATTTCACACGATACTCAATCGGAAGCCAGTGTAATGATTTCAAGATGGGCGTGATTGACGTGCGTTTTCTTGCTTTGGTGATCAGGCGAGCTGCAGTGTTTTGAACCTTTTGTAATGGATGAATGGTAGAAAGCGGCAGTCCAGAAAGGAGGGAATTGCAGAAATCAAGGCGAGATGTTACGAGGGCTTGGACATACAGGCGCGGATCCAGAGGGGGCCGCGGCCCCCCGTATTTTTGGAAGACCAACAAAAAATGTGTCAACAAGATGACATTGTAAATGTCGTATGGTTCCCGATTAGGTACTTCTACACGAACGATACATTGATAGAGACGAAGATACATTGATAGAGATAGATACATTGATAGAGATCAGGATATTGATAGAGATCAGATACACTGATAGAGATCAGGATACATTGATAGAGATCCAGATACATTGACAGAGATCTGGATACATTGACTGATGAACAACGACGCTGAATCCCACAGAACTTGATCCCATGCCAATAACTCATCTCATGGTTGACCTTGACCTTGATATCTGATCATCAAGGTCATTGCATGATCAAAATGGGCAGCCTCAATAACCTAAGTATGGGTGATATCATGTCTCTATCTGTATCACGGGCATAGATATTTCAAATTCTCAAGTTTGACCTTGACCTTGACCT
>NMRB01000368.1:89225-102572 GCA_002633025.1 Notospermus geniculatus | reverse complement strand
CCCCCCCTTCCAAAATCCTGGATCCGCCCCTGACATACCATCTGGTGGCATTGAATTCCCTAATCTTTCCAATGTTCCTGATATGGTAGTTAGTAGTCTGCCCGTAGGTATTGACATGCTGCCGAAAAGAGCGGAATAAATATCAGCGTCTATGGTCCTTATTGATGGAAAGGTTATATCTTTGCTGAGACGTTGTGAGCAGATGAATAGTGCCACAGTTTTTTCACCATTGCACATTAGGAAGTTGTCTACCAACCAGTCATTTAGGTTGCTGACACAGTGGGATATCCTAGCACAGCTTCGATCAAGTTCAGGAATGGTAAAGAAGATATGCAATTGACTGTCATCCGCGTAAAGATGGTAATGGATATCGAACGACTTGATAATAGAACCAACAGGACATGCGACTTGACAATGAGCAACACACAGAGAAACAGTGAGTCTGTTTCCCAGTGTGTCCCAAACAATGGGAGTCGCACAGAAAATGGCCACACTGAAAAACATTACACCTGCATCATGGGTGGCGGCAGACATGGCAGACCTATCGAGTAGCCGAGACAAAACAGAATCGGTCGCCTGCATAAAACAAGTTGTTTGGGAGTGAAGAATATTTTTATCAAAGAGGGCTCACCATTTCTCCTGAAGCTCTTCAGATAAAAGAAAAAGAAATATGCAAAAGACATACATCTCACTAACAATCTTAAAACTTTCTTTATCAGTAATTACATGTCGCTATTCTTAAGCATGGCGCACACCTGCGACCAAAACCATGCGACCATCGACGAGACTGGCGACCACGACGTCGCAGGCAACCATCGCGTGAGAGGTCGCTCGCCGACCATACTTGCTGCCATTTCAATGAACCATCCGCAAACGACCGACGACCTCCGGAAGCGACCGAAGTCGCCGACTATTGTGGCGTCGCATCGGATTTATTTGCGGATGAAAGTTTCATCGTCTTTGTATCGGTCGGCTAGTCGCAAAATAAGTCGGCCTTTGCGACCGATGGTCTCTTGAAGCGATCGAAATTATTTGGTCTTCTTTGGCCATTGAAACCGGTCATTCAGATTGCCCAGTGCAACAATCTTCCGCAAACAATGCAACGACTACTCAAGCGATCAAATATGAGAGGAGATTCGATTAATCGGGCGACCAAAGTTATTGGTCGTTTGGTGCAACGACCTGCTGCAGACTACGCGACAAATCCTGCAAATCTCCAGTCGCTATAGGTGTTGGAAGGTCAGTCTCCTAAAAAATCGCACGAAAAATGGCAGGGCTGCACCATGCTTTAGGCCTGCTTTCCATTGGAGCGTTTCCGTGCGTCGAAAGCATTGTTTTATTCAGCGCCGTGACCAACGAGGCGGAAACAAACAATGCTTCCGAGATGGAAAGCAGGCCTTAGTAAATAAAGAAAAAGTTTTTCTTACACGTATACATGTTACTACATGTAGTATGTATAAGATTCGTATCAGATTTATTAGTAATTTTACAAACTTTGAATTACAGTGGAAATGATGCCGTCCGTACATGAGGCTTCTTCATGTTGCCGTTGATTTTCGTCGAAATTACATGTCGTGGACTATAAAAAATGAGATAGGAAAAGTTGAAAATCCAAACATTACAATGAGGAACCCGCGTGCCGGAAATCCCGACAGGTCGGCGCTGCGAGCAGTGCGACCAAAACGACGTCATTGACGTCGTTTTATGTGTTGACGCTACGTCATGAAAAAATCAGCTGTACATTTTCTACAGGAAAATTGAGAAGACGTTGCCGAAATCGTCATCTATGTCTTCATTTTAAGGAAAAAAAAGCACCGCAAAATGTAGACATTTTCATCTGCTACAAGATGGTGTAAATTTTAATGCCAGGCGACCGAAACAAACGGGTGCTTTTCACACCAGAAATAAATGGAAATAACGTTAGAAAAAAGAAAATTCGGTCGCACTGCTCACAGCGCCACGTCGTGACGTTAGTTCCTCCGGTTCCCCATTGATAACAAGCCTGGCGGCGTATATGGTTCACGTGGAAAGAGTTTGAAATAAAGAATGTTCGCACAAACACACAAAACTGCCTTCGAAACAAGAGCACAAAGTGCTCAACCTAATACACTAAACAGTCCAATGAACAGAAGTTGTCATAGCCTACGCAAAGTGCATTCAATTCAGGCCAACACACCGACTGAAAAAGTAAACAAAGCAACCCTCCCTCTCCATCATGATCAAACAAAACAAGCCCAACCGAGTACTCGCACAAAAAGGGTGAGTGATAATCCACGGCTCGTCCTAATAAACATTATGAAAACACTCATGAACACCCCATCTTGCACCATGGCTAAAGATAGAGACTGACTTCAAACCACTTCTAAATATAAATCCACTTCTAAATACAAATCCACGTGCTTCTCAACCTCGGCGCCACATCGAGATAAAACTAATTACACAAACCATCATATAGGTATTTGCTCGTCCGCCCGTGAGCCCGAGATTGATTGTGTGCTCATCAGCCTCTGCCCCACTTTCGGACTCCGTCGGTAAATAGGGGAGCCTATGTAAACCAATTTTAACCAATCAGAATCATTTCTTAATTATGAAATCGGTAAAAACCACAAAATGCCCGAAAAAACATATTAATCGCAAACTAATCGGTTTTATCATTAGCCCGGACACTACTAGGCATAAAAAGTAACATATACCAGCTTAATGTTTTGAAAGCCGATAATGATTTAGTGCCGAAAATTGCGTCGAAAGCTCATTTTGGACCCAATATAATGGTCACTTAAAGGGACTATAGGCCCACGTGAACCAATAATATTTAGGTTTATTTTATGCCTTGGAAGGGACTCTAATCATACAGTGTCGTTTTGGCTGAGCGATCACATATCACTGAGATTTGAGTGATTAACTTAAGTGATCAGGTCCAAAAATGCCGCCTGTACATCTATGCTGATGATTGTTCTCTATTTCTACCTGTTAGTTTCAACCAAGATACACTGGTGTCTACCACACTATTACAAGAAGACTTAGACAGATTATCCAGTTGGTCCAATCAGTGGAAACTTGTATTTAAAGCGGAGAAATGTAAAGAGGTAATTTTTCACCCTATTAATCGAGCTGTTAGGAATTTTTCTGTTTTAAATTTTAAAAACAACAGTCCCCTTCCGCGGGGCCAGTCACATAAACATCTTGGTGTAATCTTGGATGCTAAATTGACCTTCGATGATCATCTTACCGAAATAATTACTAGATGCAATAACCTTTTAAATCCTTTGAAAACTTTACAGGGGAAACTGCAATCAAAACACCTGGAGAGATTATATTTATCGTTTATTTTACTTTACCTGGAATATGGGTCGATCCTGTTTGCCTCTGCAAATTGTAGCTTACTCTCCAAATTAGATCAGATCCACTATCGGGCCGCTCTTTTAGTGAGTGGATGCATTTGGGGTAGTAATCGCATGAAGGTTTATAAATGTTTAGGTTGGGCTTCACTTGAAGTTCGAAGAAGCGAAAAATGCTATGTACTGATGTATGACGCTGAACATGGCCTACTTCCATCATACGTACTAGACAACTTTCTTCAATACAGAAACCCCAATAGAGATAACCGTTTGAGAAATCCTAGACCCTACGTTCTCCCGCGTACAATGTCATCTCGGTTTGCTAAGTCCACAGTTCCCAGATCAATCAAGCAGTGGTGTTCCTTATCTTCTGATATTCAATCCTGTTATTCTAGAAACTTATTTAAATATAAAATTATAACTTTTTTAATTGGAAAAAAGGATCGTTTAGTCACAACCAAAATGAATATGAGTCGTCAATCTGAAATTCCTTTGAATAGAACAAGGTGTGACCTTATTTTTAAAAGCCACCTATATTCACACAATTTTACAACCGTTAATGATCCTTCTTGTAGCTGTGGATTCAGGAATCAGAATACTAAACACCTCTTCTTTGATTGCCCTCTGGTCAATGATAGTCGTGCTTCTCTTTTTAATGACCTTGGTGAGCTGCCATTATTCCTTACTGTCTACAACAATTACAGGCGGCTGGATGACAGGTTGCAAATTTTGACCCATGGTAATAAAGATTTGTCTCACGCAACAAATACAAAAGTTATTGAAAGAGTAGGATTGTTCCTCTGTGAAATCAAGCATCTTATCTAACTGAATGTACTCTCCCCCTTTCAATCCCTCAAGCTCAGAAGAATAATCACCCAGCTTTCACTGCAACCTGTCATCTACCACGCCTCTGAATTTCCCTAAAATTTTATTTTACTATTATTTCTTTTTCTCTCTCTTTCTCCATGTTCTCCTTTTTTCATTAATCGTATCATTTATAATCTCACCTTATACATGTATATATATATTTTTGTTAGTAGTATGTATCTCCCGCCAAAAAGACTCTGTAAATTTATTGTAGATTTATCCTCCAGGGCTACTAATGCTTCTTCAGCCTCAGCCCTGGAGAANCCCCCCCCCCCCCCCCCATCAGACATTCGACATTTATTCGACGTCTGGGAAAAAAGTGGTCGTCCAGGAATCGACATTTTTTCACCCAGAGCACAATATCCTCGCTCCAGGAATTCACTGCTTCTTCTTTTTTGAGGTTCAAAGCATCACCTTTTTTCACTTGTCGGAACGCGGAACGCCAGGAATTCTACGCAATGTCCCACTTTGTGTTTATTCAAAACCGTTTTTTTTAAAAACTTTTGAATAGACTTGTTCCCATGGCTGGGTTGGAGTAATAGCATGACCGTGATAGCTGCCAACCTTTACGATTTCGCCGTAGCTTTTACGTTTTTTTATCCCTTCACCATGTTTTTACTGTTAGTCTAACAAAAACTACGAAAAAACAAACTATAAACAAGTGAGAACCCCATTTCATTTCCTGTTGATCACTCCGTAGTTCCTGATTTATATCAACCTGAACCCCCCCTACTAGCAGAGAATCTACGAGCTATCTTAGCTGTTCCATGTAATATCTGGCACCCAGCTGATCTGGTGATGACTCCGCTTTTGTCGTGGGGAGGGAAAACAATGGCAGATGCGATCATGCCATGTGCTTGTCATGGCGATTGCTGGTCACGTGGTTGATACCGACGTAGGTAGTATGGCATCTATTTCTCATGTTCCCGCCTCTTATCTTACGGATTGGGGGTGCCATACTGTAAACTTGGGAAAATATTGAAAATTTTACTGATGACCATTTCTGATGTTGGAAGCTATGTGCTCAGAGTCGCCGAATGCGAGATGATGCTGAAAACGAGATCGAGACTGGAAAAGCGTGGTTGTTTGGATGACTGATCGCGATCGCCAGACATGCGACGGTGTTTCGACAGGAATTCACCGAACATCATTTATCTTTATTTCAGACGTTCGACGAAAATTCACTGCTGATTTTTTCTCAGTTCGTCAGGCACTCGACGCTAGGGAAAGTTTTGAAACCTCAGGATGCGACGCTAATTCGGCGTCCCATTAGCGTCGACCCCTGATGGGGGGGGGGGGGTACAGAGTTGTCATTGACCGGTGCATAACTTTGGGTCATTCACAACAAGGTTCAAATGCTCCAAAACCTCTGCACTCAGGTCATGGAACTGCTTTTGGAATGTGGACTCCTTGTCCACCACCTTCTGCATTTTTAGCTCAGCTGACCAAAGGTCAGCGGAGCAAATCATATGACTAAATGGCTGTGTGTGTGTCTCTGGCACCCGTAAACCTTGTTGATGTCTTTGTCTGTGGCATGTTTAACATGTTTGTTTTCTAATGCTCTCTGGGAAAAAAATGCAACCTAATCATAATGTCTAACTTTGGTCCATCTAATGTTGAAAGAACTCGAATTAAAAACCTGCACAGTGTGCCATGTATCCTTACTAGATACACACATACCATAATACATGAACAAATGTAGGAAGTTTACAGTTTGTTGTTAGTTTTTTGGACTTGGAAAAATGCCACCAAAGTCCACAAAGGGAGGCCTGGTATAAATGTGTGACGGCCTGGGATAACCCGTCTTTTCTAGAGTTTCAGATTGTAAAGTTCCACTTGAAAAAGACCCCGGTTGGGGTCGAAAATTCGTGAATTCTGGAGATTGACTTCTTGCTTATTACATCATTCAAATAGATAGATTTGAACAGTCTATGGAGCATGCATTGATCATGAGATGATGATCAACCTCGTCACAATGAATTAGTGCTAGCTGTGGTCTCACTAACCACTGGGGGCATCCAGGCTACCAATGCTTGTAGGCCTCACAATATCATCATGACATATATAACTGATACATTGTCTGAAGTCAAGGCCTCAGCCTGTTCCAGTTTCGGTTCTCAGAATCACCGGAGACACTAAACCCAGGGGATCAAAAATGGAAGCAACAGTCGACATGATGCCTCGACGGGTTAATGGCTTGTCCTTCAAGTTAACAGAGAATTGGAAGGAGTCCGACTGTATGTGCCACTGGATTCCGAGTGTCCGCTCAATTGGTAGGTCGTCCTGCCTCAAATCCAACTCCTGGATACTTTTCCCTCTTTCTGACAATGGAATGCTTTCCAAAACCTTCCGATCATTTGATAAAAACTTGTGAGCCCTGAAACCACGTTCTTTACATAGTTGCGGTGCCTTACTTACAAGCTCGAGAGCATCTGTTGTTGAGTCCACTGAGGTCACTCCGTCATCAACGTAATGATCATTGCGTACAAAATCGGCAGCTAACTTCCCGTATTTGGTCTCAAGTTGGTTAGCAGCAGTGTTCAGGGTAAACTTGGCAACAGAGGGAAAGCTAGTAGCGCCAAAGAGATGTCGTGTCATACGGAAAACAGAGGGTTGTTTCTCAGTGTCACCCCTGTCCCACCAGAAAAAGCGCAATAAATTCCTACAGTCCTTATCCACAGAGACCTGGTGGAACATTCCCTCTATATCACAACATATACCAATCAGACCCTTTCTAAACGTACACAAAATTGCGACTAAGTTGTTGTTTAAATCTGGGCCCTGTAGAAGGTGCTTGTTCAAACTCTCCCCTTCGCAACTGGCACTACCGTCAAATACCACTCTGACCTTTGCGCTGTGTTCTGGATCAGCACCCCTCCTTATGCGGCAAAGCCGCTGCTTTTTCGCAGCTCTTAACTCAGTCTTGGCATTGTCTAAAAATATGATCCAGCTATCTAGATGCAATAAAATAAATTTATACAACCTTTCCCAAATCGTTACATCTTTCACGAGCACCGCAGGCTTTCACGTCAGTGGTGTTGCCCACTAGTGGTGTTACCAGATGATAGGGTAACACCACTGACAATTTCCAATAAATTAATTTATGCTCCCCATATGGGGTCATCTGCCTCATGTCCAGTGCTTGCATAGCATACTTTCACACATCCTTTTTAGCTCACCCGTGAGCTTTTGTCGTGGTGCAGCGTCCGTCGTCCGTCGGCGTCGGCATCCGTTAGCAGGGCACGTTTCGTAACTGCTGGAGCTATTGATCTGAAACTTGGTACATATATACCCCTACGACACCAAGTTTCGGTCCGATTCGATTCTTGGCTTGGCCTCCAGGTGGCCAAAACCAAGAAAACAAAAAGTGCAATAACTCCTGAACTAATGACTGGATCATCTCCACATTTTTATCATAGGTGTATCTAATTAGAATACATAACATATATAACGGGTTTTTGATTTGACCTACTTTTCAAGGTCACAGAGGTCAAAGTTCGACAAAAGTAACGAACCTGCCACACAGTTCCTCATTGTTTCACCGAGCGACTTCATATCTTGCATAAACATGTATTAGAGGGGTACCTAAAAAAATACCGAGTTTCGGCCCGATCGGACGTCACATCCAATATGGCCGCCAGGTGCCGTAACCTGAAAATCATCCAAGTGCTATAACTCTGAAACGGCTTGACCCAGAGTGCTCAAACTTGATATTTACCTCCCTCTAGATGACCTTTACACCTTTACCTTTACCTTCGGTTTTGTGAGATCTTCAAACACTTTACACACCTGACAACTCCCCCCGTAGCCGTATGGTACCCAAAATATTTGATTTCTTCTTTGACATTCGCCTCTGAAGTGCACATATTTGGTTGCATAGCATTCATCCTTGTATGGTGAATGAATACCTCTATATCCTTCGATACAGAAAAGCACAAAATTGACACACAAAATGATAATAAGCAAGAAGTCAATCTCCAGAATTCACGAATTTTCGACCCCAACCCGGGTCTTTTTCAAGTGGAACTTTACAATCTGAAACTCTAGAAACGACTGAGCTGAAACCCGAATGCAGAACTACATAACCTGTGTAGACAGGACAAACAAGCAATTAAGGAAAGAATAGCGACCAAGCCCCACGGGTGGCCGCTGGACAATTAAGGAGAAACTAATTTAGCTGAAAGAAAAGGATTGAATAACTGCAGGGCTGCCCAGCCTGACCAGAGTTTAGGCAACTGGCGCAGAGCTTCATTTGGCTGAAAGAAAGTTTATAAATTAATGAAAATGACATGTGTAATACATAACACGCAACAAAGCGAAAAGATGCACAAAGGTCAACACAAAGTAAAGGAATATAAAGGAAGTCAACTTCCAGATTTGCAGGAAAAAACAGAATGGATAATGCAAATCACTGAGGAATGAGAAGAATAAGGCGAGGAGGATTAGAGCAAAAAAGGGGGGAAGGGGAGGAAAAACCTTGCCCTGTATGACTGCAGGAGCAGCTGCAGGGTCTAGGTTTTGTTTTTTCCTCCCCTTTTCCCCCTTTTTTGCTCTAATCCTCCTCGCCTCATCTTATGGCAATAAAAGTCTGTTACATCAGTTATCATTCTATTCTGAGGAGATAATTGGTTTAAGGTTGGCCTTTCAAAAGGAATTCCTTTGGAAAGCTCTCGTAAAGTCGGCCTTTCACTAAAGGAATTCCTCGATAAAGGAATTACTTAAGGTCAGTTCTAAAAACGTAAACTCAAAAGTCGACCTTATGAAAGAAGACCTTCCCCAAAGGCTACATGAAAGGCTGACTTTTGACCAAAATAAAGGAACATTCTAAAATACCAGCCTTAGTTTCTTCTGTCATAAAATATAGGTTTTTTTCAAAAAACTTACCTTTTGTCAAAAACCTATATTTTATGACAAAAAACCTGGTTTTATACCATACATTTTATCGGCAAAAATGTAAGTTTCTGCATTGAAATGTCCAGTTATTCCATAAAACTAAGTTTATCCGTCAAAAATAAACATACTGCGTTGATAATCCTTACCCCGATTTGCCGAGCATATCGGGGTGAGAACTGGAATTCAGACAGTGGCAAAGAAAACGTAATGCCAAACTGTCACTAAAATTTTAAGGCCTCAATTTTGATGACTATTCATTTGATATGCATTTAGAAGCATATGAATTGTTATTTCTTTTTTGAAGAAATGGTGTGAAAAAAATCTTTCCTAAATATCATGAAATTTGAAAAATCAAGAAAATATCAAAAATTGAGATATGATATTTTTCATAAGATTTTGTGGCAAATTTGATTTTGACCATAGGCCTGATAGGTACACCTAGTAGAGTGGAAGCCTGAAGTTTGTACGGCCAATAAAATGGAAGTTTCACCCTCTTTTCAGAATGGTATTAATGGCTGCGTAAATACATACGAGAGGCAGTGTAGGTCTGTGCCCCTTTCATTGTCCTCTACCTGCCATCATGTACGACAACTCCACAGCGGACGTTAGCAGGGCGAAGAAGGTCCTTGAAAGTCCCTCTGAAATAGGGTGATCCATCTTCGGCGAATGTATCACATCCCAGTTTGGGTCAGTTTGTACTAATGATTTTGACACGACCCTTACAAATATCATGCATATAGCGCGCCGTAGTGAGTCCACGTGAGAACCGCTTGCACCATTAGGGAGGTGGAGAAATCAAACGATAAACGTAAACTTTACGACAACGTTATTTTGCATACTACCCACTCACCGGATTGCATTTTCGGTACAAAAATAACGTTGTGTTAACGTTTACGTTTATCGTTTGATTTCTAAACCTCCCTATTTTGTCAGTTGTTTCCTACGAATCGCCAGTCTTAAGTTCGGCTTATTGATACATGTATAAACGAAATGTAATAATTGCTTGTTCAACCTATCGATACAGCATATTGTCGCTTACACTCCTTGCGCAGTGTCTTCTCATTCATACCTGCCGTTCACAGACACTGCTTACCATAGCCAGATTCCCGCCGATTTACCGCATGCTGGCAGCACAAAAATGATGTAATCAGCGGGGGCCAATCAGCGCCGGCGTTGCTCCGTGCTTCGGCCTGCTGTTTACAAGATCAATCAATATACAAACAGAATAATCTCATAACAGAGCACCGTTATCCACTCTCCTTAGCGATGTTTCAAAACAAAAAAGGCACGAGCTAAACACTGAAAAGTGCAAAGTGACACTGCATGCTGGACACTGGGGGCAGCCATTGCTGTTGTAGACTAGTCATGTTGTAATCTAGAACTTTTGACTTTCCTCCTTTTCTGTTTATCGTTTTCCACGCTCTAGAGGAGGGACAGAGGTAACTAACATGAAACATCGAAAAAATGAATCATGTAGACTGTACTGGTCGCTTTATTGAGAACCTAAATTCGTAGATATCAATGTAACAGTCGTTTAGATAGTCCTTTCTTGGCCCACTGTCCATGTCGAAGGTTCTCCAGTTTGCCGATAGATGGTAGCACCGTATTGGAGTATCTTGTAGTAGTTCGTTGTAGTTCGTCCAGTGCAGAATGTAGAAATATACAAAAATGTTGTAGACCTTGTCCTGAACTCATATTTGGATACTTTAAACTACTCACCCTTTTAGATAAGATTATTCCCCCGCGCCTCAGCGCGGGGAGTTATAAGTTGTTCTGTATGGGCGGTTAAACCCGCATTTTTAAGACGTTGGCAAAACAAGACGTTGAGACACTTTTCAAAGACAAAGGCCCGTATTTTAGAATGCTCCTCAACGTAAAGGAGTTCCTCAAGGCTATTGTTCTCAACAGGAGAACAATAGCCTTGAGGAACTCCTTTATGTTGAGGAGCATTCTAAAATACGGGCCATAGAGTTCAAAAATAAGACATTGAGTGGCACCTTTCAAAGACGTTCACACGTTTCAAAGACGTAGTTCAAAAATAAGACGTTGGGTGGCGCTTTAAAGACCTCGCAATTCAAAGACGTTCATACTTAATTTTTTTTCGTGTAACATGATCAGTGGTGTACACAAGCTCAGAATATGCGTCCGTCCGAAAATAGATATTCCGTCCGATAATTGGAATCTATTGTGAAAAGTAACTGCTTGGACTTGCTAGCGGTCCCTTCCTTCCTGCGGGGGCGCCACCGTCTACATCTCTTTTTGTAAGTGATCCTTCCTTTCTGCACCCTGCACCTACGGGTCCTCAACGCCTGCTCTCTTGGCAAGCACACACTTTTTATCTTCATTCGTGCTAGGCATGATGGAACATCACCAACATCCAATCAAATTTCGGCCTCATCAAGGATTGTAGGCCAATTAAGTAGTAGTGTTAACCCCTTCCCGCCAAAGACAAAAGGGTCTAATAAGATATCTATATCTTGATTCAACAAGGATTACGTAGGTCAGTCATGTGGTGTTTACCCCCACCCACCCACCAAAGGACAAAGGGTCTAATGAGGTACCTATATTGATTCAGCAAGGTAGGCCAATCATGTGGTGTTACCCTTTCCTACCCAAGGCCAAGGGTCTAATAAGATATCCATCTTGATTCAACAAGGATTGTAGGTCAGTCATGTGGTGTTAACCCCTTCCCACCGAAGGCCAAGGGTCTAATAATATATCTATCTTCATTCAACAAGGATTGCGTAGGTCAGTCATGTGGTGTTAACCCCTTCCCCTTCCCACCAAAGACCAAAGGGTCTAATAAGATATCTATCTTGATTTAACAAGGATTGTATATCAGTCATGTGGTGTTAACCCCTTCCAACCAAAGACCAATGGGTCTAATAAGATAACTATCTTGATTTAACAAGGATTGCAGGTCAGTCATTCCAACCAAAGGACAAAAGGGTCTAATAGGATATATATCCTGATTCAACAAGGATTGTAGGCCTATCATTGTGGTGTTAACCTCTTCTCACCAAAGACCAAAGGGTCTAATAAGATATCTATATCTTGATTCAACAAGGATTACGTAGGTCAGTATGTGGTGTTAACCCCTTCCAACCGAAGGACAAAGTGTCTAATGAAGTACCTAGCTTGATTCAACAAGGATTGTAGGCCAATCATGTGGTGTTAACACTTTCCTACCCAAGGCCAAGGGTCTAATATGATATCCATCTTGATTCAACAAGGATTGCAGGTCAGCCATTTTGTCTTAACCCCTTCCCACCGAAGGCCAAAGGGTCTAATGAGGTGCCTATCTTGATTCAACAAGGATCGTAGGCCAATCATGTGATGTTAACCCCTTCCAACCAAAGACCAATGGGTCTAATAAGATATATATCTTGATTCAACAAGGATTACGTAGGTCAGTCATGTGGTCTTAACCCCTTCCCACCGAAGGACAAAAGGTCAAATGAGGTACCTATCCTGACTCAACAAGGATTGTAGCCCAATCATGTAATGTTATTGTTTACCGTTTGATTTCTTTAAAATACTCCGTATTCTTGCCACGTCTACTTCTTGCTGATATAAACCCCCATAAACCAGTGTGTGGAGCGTGGACACCAGCAAAGTCTGGTTAATGTTACCTGTGAGCCTACTGCAGTGAGTGCATAAGGCGGTCATCAGCTGTGCCAGGGGAAGCACGGGGCGAAGTTCAGGCACAAAAAAAACAAACATGAACCAAACTTTTAACCGCTGAGCAGTTAAAGCGAATCGACAGTCGTTTTGTAAACAGAAGGATGATGTTTTTAAACATTGCCCTCACAGCCAATCAGAATGCAGGAAATGGGTGTTTGTAAGCAAAGATTCGTCCCCTTTTGCATTCAATTTTTTTGGCTGACACATCGCTTTAAGCAGACTCAAGCAGCAGACCCCCCCCCAAGTTGAGATTCTCTTGCTCTGACATTTTTAGCTCACCCGTGAGCTTTAGTCGTCAGTCAGCGTCCGTCGTCCGTCGTCGTCCGTCGTCGTCCGTTAGCAGGGCACGTTTCGTAACCGCTGGAGCTATTGATCTGAAACTTGGTACATATATACCCCTAGGTCAGATGACCTATGACACCAAGTTTCGGTCCGATTCGATTCTTGGTTTGGCCTCCAGGTGGCCAAAACCAAAAACTCAAAAAGTGCAATAACTCCTGAACTAATGACTGGATCATCTCCAAATTTTTATCATAGGTGTATCTAGTTAGGATACATAACATAT
>NMRB01000368.1:45949-56342 GCA_002633025.1 Notospermus geniculatus | reverse complement strand
TTTCTATCTGTTGGTAATACATTTATGGGGTGTAAATCCAACCGTTACAAAGTTAGCTGTACATCGGGTCCCACTCTCCTGTACAAAGCTCAGTCGTTGCGTCCATCGGCGTCCAGCGTTGAAGCCAGTTCACAAAATTGAATATGCAAATTAAGTGGGTTCCCACCGTGCGATTTTGGGGGATTTTGGATATGATGTCCAAGGTGACCTAATAAAACATTTAAAGCAAAAAAACCTTCTGTTGCAATTTGTTCCCGGTTAATTCCTAGATTTACTGGACTACTAGTGAAAGGGTTAAATGGTTAGCATTGATGAAATGGCAATGCAATTCATATGACTGAAGTTAGGTAAAATTTTTACTAGAGGACCATAACATATCAGTGTTTGCCTGATGCTGTTGGCAAAGGTTGTTGGGTGCATTTGCGCTCCAGCGCACCGGCGCTACGTTCGCGCCCTATATAGGCCTATGGATTTCCTTAGGCCCTGTCGTACGTTTGAGATGATTGCCTTCAAAGTGATTAAGGTGGCCAAAAACGTATGGAGGCAATGTTTCTGCACCTAAGTCGAAATATAAAATCGAAAAATAGATACCGGTACTTGCCTTTGCCTTCTTCGTATTCAAGCCATTGAAATGTTTTCAGCCATTCACGGTCAAAACCCCCTTTCCTATGCTTCCCGGTGCCTGTAGCGGTCACGCCGGCGGAAAAGGTGGAGGGCGAACTCGAGGATGATCCCACAGAAGCTGAACATGATGAAGGGACCATCGTAGGCCTGCGCTTTGGTGGTGGAGGTTCACCTAATATTAGGGAATCATCGTCTGAATCATCTTGTTCGCCCCTTAGAAGAATATCGCCGGCCGCATCATCTGTTGGTTCTTCGTGAGTGGACCGAACAACATGAGGGATGACAGGTACATCCTCATGATCTCCAGCGGCATCTTCACTAGGTCTGGTTCCCTCAGTAGGCCTAGTATCGGAGTCAGGAACTTTACGTTTTAACCAGCCGTACAACGACATTGCAATCTTCAATCTGAGATAGGCTTAGGCCTATTGATTACTCAAAATCCGCTACGAATTAAGACCACCAGACTTGATGCTAGGAAACTGTGTAGGCTACGTGCTCATGAACTTCTTGTGGGAAGTACATAGGCTACATGTACATCGTCAGCGGTGAGAGCAGAAGGTCAGGGCATACAGTCATTGAGCTTGTGCGCTGGCTCATTGTGACGTCACATTTGACGACCTCACGTTCGACGAAAACGTGCGCCATGTGCAGATCATAACTAGCCAGCAGACATAGGCCTACACTACCCCATACAGGTTTTCAGTTAATCTACAACCAGTTTTTTAGGATGGATTTTGTTAATGAAATATAAATTGAGTCTTCTATGTGTGGTTGAGCTCTCAGAGCTTCATAATTTATGTATTTTCTGATGCAAACTCGCCATCCGAACCTCCTCTTCAACCAACAGAACCCACCGAGTCAGTCGTTGTTTCTAACGCATGCTGCCTGAGAACAGGGACGTTCAAGGTATCTGAGTGTCATGGTTGTGGAAATGGATCCACAGAGTTTACAAGAAGGGAAGATTAGCTGACTGCCCCTTTCAGTGACCTCGCAAAAGCCACTGACCGATGGGTAAGTGGGCATGCAGTTTCGCTTTTGAGTGAAAGTAATATTATTTTCTTTATTCTGATACACCCTACAAATAACAAAAATATAAGAAATATAATCATACTCAATACAAAACGACTTTGGAGTAAAAAGCTATTGATTTATCTTTTTTAAAGAGACTTAGCATGCAATATATATTTGACACTGTCCAATATAAAACCCAAGAACGTAACGAAAGCTGACAAGGCTTACACATGAAAAGCATAGATCTACTCCAGGCAGAGCTGATCTGCGCAGTAAGTTGCTCAGATCATCAAATTTGAGAAACCACCTGTCGGTCTGATCCAGTGCGACTTTGGCATCCATCATTTAACTATGGGCCACGGGGGCCGGAATTGTCTCCCAAGGCAGGCGAGTCTGATACTAGGCTGCATGTGACAGGGTTGAAACACGGCTGAATCAAGTGTGTAACGATGTGAAGGTATAGGATGATGATGATGATGATTTGTCAGTCTATAATTAGGTTTCAAACGTCAACGTCGGCTGTCTTTTAAAGAACACAAGTTATGGTGCGGATAGTTTTTTCATAGAGACAAAAACGGCGTAGCTTGTCCGGGACGAAGCAATGTGTCAATCAATCAACAACGCGCTCGGCCGGCCACATCAGTGAAGCAGCCGACTTTCACGTTTGTGCTCTCAACGAGTTGAGTACGGGAAATGGATACCGAAGTCGGCCTTGCGACAAACAATGGCGGGAATGATGGTTAACAACCGTATTACTTTGCGCAGATTAGGTCTGGCATTGGGACTGACGTGATTTCCCTTGTATTGTGAGTGTTTTAAAAGAAACAACTTTTTATTTTTTTGACTCGGCGGCGGATTTTTTAGACTCGGCGGCGCATTTATGACCCGGCGGAAGAGGCTCTTCGGGCTTCTATGACTCGGCGCACCGCCGAGTCTTGGAAGGTAATTGAGCATGCGCGCAGTTCGTCCTTGCGTCACTTGGGTTCACTCGTGTGAATACCTGACGTGCATTCTCCGCGAGTTTCTTACCTCCACTCAATGGAGAGCAGCTTTTCAGGTGCGTGACGAGGTGACTCATTGCTGCAGTCTAAACGGTACAAATGAAGTGGACCTGGTCCGGTCCGAGTACGGTTCACTTCAACTGGACCGAACTGTTTGGTAGTGTAAACGCGGCTATAGAGAACCCTGTGAGAGTGAAATTGACTGCCGAATGTCCTGACAATGGGGACTACGGGAAGGAATTTGTCATATACTTTGTATAGGCCCTACACATAAATGTACAGAAAAATGGACATGAATTTGAAAAACACATATTTCACAAACATTTCCCAACAAATTTTTTTCCAAGACATATTTCGAATCTTTTTTCACAGAATTTCTTAGAGATCATCAGGGAATAATATTAAGCTAATTTTGAAAAGAAAAATGGGGATTCTAAAAATTGTGTTTTTTCTTGATATTTTGAAATTCATGATAACTTGCCATAAATACTAAATTTGGTATGTCAGCATTTAAGCAACATAAAAATGCCACTCTTACCCATAAATGACCATTGGCATCTCACCAGAATAGGAAACATCACTGTCTTTTAACTTTTTAACAAGACTGTACACTGAATCTACTGAAAGATTTTTGAGTCGCATCCATAACGTCACTGAATTACATACTTGTAGACTGAGTTGTTGTGGTGTGACAGGAATTTAAGTCCCGATGTAAGTCCGCTGTTATTGTTCAACGAGGGATTGGGAGGACTACGGTTATAGACATCATGACCATTCGAACATAACGATACACGAGGAGATTATTGTGTCTTGGACTTGCATTCCTAAGATTCCCATTTCTTTCATACTAGTGTAACGTTTTTCAGTGAGGCCAATGTGCCAGTGTGACATGACAAAAGATTGACCGAATAAGTTGCGACTTGACAATGAGCGACACACAGGAAAAACAGTGAGTCTGTTTCCCACTGTGCTCCAAACAATGGGAGTCACACAGGAAAATGGCCACACTGAAAAACATTACTCTTGTTTGATGCTGAGTGGCGGCAGACATATCGAGCAGCCGAGACAAAACAGCATAGGTTGCCTGGAGAAAACACCTTGTTTCGAAGTGAAGAATAATACTTTTATCAAAGAGGGCTTACCATTTCGCCTGAAGCTCTCCAGATAAAAGAAAAACAAATATGCACAAGATATAAATCTCATCAGCAATCTTATAATTTTCTTTGTCAGTAACTACATGTCGCTATTCTTAGTAAGATAAAGAAAAAAGTTTACTGCGATTTTTCTTATACATGTTATCAAGAATTTATAAGTACCAAGAACGTGTAACTAGTAACAAGAATATATAATCTTGCTAGTAATAATGCAAAAGGGTGGGCATTAAGTTACTTTTTCTGATAACAGAGGGCGTACGGTAATTATATGCCTTCTAATTAAAGCACCACGGTATTGCCACTTTCTGGCGACAGCCGGCGCCACCGACACCATTCTCCAATACTGTAGTTAAGCCTTTCGCCCCAGTGTTGGAGAATGTATGATTACACTACAATGCACGTAGTAGAATGCGTGGTTTACCAAGTCGTCAATAGAGGTCTCTCTTAACGCGGGTAGGTGTATAGTCTGGTGAGATTTCGATCCGGTACATCCAAAATACCTGCTGCTCCTGACCGTTTATATCGTAATGTGATAGAATCAAAGGTATGTCATTTATGTAACTGTTCTGATGTTCTGGATGAGTTTCATTTCCTGATGAAATGTGGACATTTCAACGTACTGCGAAGGCGTTTTTTTCCGTCACTTGTTGATAGGAATAGGAGTATCAATACTAATGATTTTGCAAGAGTTATGAATTATACCGGTTATGCAAATTTAAATGCACTTGTAAAGTTTTATCAAAACATCCTGAAAGAATCGTAGTCACCACACCACCCACTGTACAAAATTACGGGGGGTTCTCAGTTTGTTGGTCCTGAACTTGGAAGCCTTCCATCTGGAAGGTTTCCGTCTGGGACCGACAGACTGGGAATTTCCTGTATTTATGTATTCATGTATCCTCATATACCTTGTATAAGGTTTGAGAGAAATAAACTTATGTCTATGTCTATGTCTATGTCTATGTCTATGTCTATGTAACGCAGGATTGGGAAGCAATACTGTGGTCCTTTTAAATAACCAATGTTTAGATTTAACGGTTGTTGACTGATCATCAATATTCTTATGCGAAGATTATTAGCATTCAATTCTTTTTATTTTCGTGAAACCATGGATTTGTTATTAACTTGTATAGGTCAGAGTGCCCACCTCTGAGATCAATTACAGTATCAATTACTCGAAAATATGGTCCATTCACAAATGCTTTGTAGCTCGGTTATTTCTGAGTGCATAACTATGGGAGGTGTCAGTTTGTTCGTAATAATTTCTCTACACAGTAATCCTTCACAAATTCCATTCGATTACAGGGTCACCAGAGGCAATTTACTGAACTCACTTGTTGGCACATATTCGGAGTTGCTCATTCTTGGTACTTATATATTCCTGATGTTAGGCCTATGTATAAGATTCGTATAAGATTAGTAATTTTACAAACTTTGAATTACAGTGGAAATGATGCTGTCCGTAGCTTCTTCCGTTGATTTTCTTCGAAATTACATGTCATGGATTATAAAAAATGAGATAGGAAAAGTTGAAAATCCTAACATTACAATTAATAATATTTAGGTTTATTTTATACCTTGAACGGGACTCTAATCATACATTGTCCTTTTGGCTGATAGAGCATACATGTTACTGAGATTTGACCCTTTCATTTCCTAGCCTCCGTTTTAGATTCCTCAATCGCCCTCGGTCATTATCCCCCCAAAGTAGATCCGGCGTTCTCGATCCAGCATCAGTACCCACCTCCGAGCATTATCGCCGCTTATGAGTCATCAAAACGAAATAACCGGACCAACTCGCCGTCTGTTGTCAACTGCGTCACGAATTTTTCGTGTGTATTCACTCGTGACATGATTCGCATGGGCATAACCATTGAGATGCTCCGTCCATACGACTGCGGTTTCGGACGAACATATCGTCGGTTATTTCGCAACGAACTCAAAATTCAGAGTAGGCATACGTTTTTCTCATTTACAACCGCAAAGTCTATTCAAATCCGACAACGGCCAAGGTAGTAGGCCTATTTGGGCGTTCATTCGAACTTCCACAGAGACGGCTTCATCAGAGCGTCATCCATGTCATCGGCATTTGCTCTGGGAATACACCGGCCTGTGCTCAGAAATACACAAAATCTGAATTGACTCTTACCCTTTTCCGCCATATTGTATTATTAACCCTTAGAAGCTGTGTTGAAATCAGTGAGTGGACCACACATAATTTCTTGTTGAGATCAAAACCGGGTGATCTCCAGCCCAGGGACGATGCTTTTGAACACTCCAATAAGGAATGTGGAGAAAATGCATACAGCGCCTTCCCTATCTTAGATCTACACGTATGCGTAGTCATCCTTTCGAAATAGTCATGGTAAGACCGTTCTTCGTCTTGAAACGGAAAGGTCAAAGATTTGACAGTGATGAAAGCAAAAAGCAAGCACTTGGCCATGCCGGCGATTACCATTGAATGGTTCAGTATATAGGCCCATAGAATGACATCTGACACTAGTGAAGGATACTCTGATATACTGTATCGNACCACAATAGAATGTGATATTTTACCGTTAATGGCCTGAAAGTGACAAAAAATTCACTAAAATGGGAGAAAATAGCTTTGTTCAAGCTGTTAATGCTGTTGACCTCGGTTCCAGGCCAAAAAAAAATCGTATTCTATTACCGAGTCGAGTATGTAGGCCCGCAATATCTTCAACAACTTGAGAGAATTTGGCCAAAAAGTGCAGTGCAGTGTTTACCGTGTGTGCATTGGCTGTACATCGTCAGTTTGTTTACACCTTCTGGGCAAATATGGCCGACTTTCGAAAGGGGCCTATACATTGTACGGGGTCGATATCACATTTCACAGTATGGTCGTTTAATTGATCACAGTGCCAATACCTTTTTATCCGAGGAAGTCAAAACCACAGAATAACTTGTTATTTTCAATACAATTTTATTAACACGATTAACCCGTTTCTGTTCCTAAAATGAAAAAAAAAATCTACTCCTCATTTGGCATGTCGTCCAAAAAGTCCAGGTCAAAATCAACGTCCAGTTCTTCGTTAGGCTTGAAGTCAAGTTCGTCCGGCTGGACTGCAGCGTTACAGGTTGACCTGTCAAGCCACTCACACGCCATGTGGTATTGACTTGGGAGACAGTACAGGCAAGAGTGGTCGTCTGCGTTCCGCCATTCGTTGCAGACCACTTTCCATTTCTGCTGATTTGGGACATGTTTCCAGCTCATCGTAATGCCGCAGTCTGTGAAACGGTGGAAGATGCACCCGGGTTTATTGAACTGATTCCTGGCCGATGCACATCACTTGTGCAACCATTGGATTTAACCATAAGCCGATTCTTTAAATAACGTAACATGCGCAGGAACTGTAAAACCTGGACGACTGAAACTAACGATTACGACGGTGTATCACCACAGATTTCCAGGGAAAATGTCATGAACATTATCAGTGCAGCTTTTGCATCAATCACGCCAGAAGCGGTCAATACCGCATGCCGTGTGAGTAGGTCAAGCTGGTAACGCTGCAGTCAACCAGACGAACTTGACTAAAGGGCTAAGGAAAAACTGGACGTTGATTTTGATCTGGACGTTTTGGACGATATGCCAAATGGGGAATAGATTTTTTTTCATTTTAGGAAGAGAACGGGTTAATAGAATTGTATTGAAAATAACAAATTTGTTCTGTGGTTTTGACGTTCTCCGATAATAAGGCACTATGATCAATTATTCAAGCTTTAGGTAACAAACGACCATACTGTGAAATGTGACATCGACCCCGTACAATGTATATTCAATGAATGTATGATCGGCACGATTTTGCCATGAGCGGGATAATTCAGTCGATACAGTATAGGGCCGTTAAACTCCCTACGCAGTTGTGTATCGCGCCCCCTTCGGTTTACTCGCTCTCCACAACTGCTTAACTTCGTAAGATTCGCCGCGTTAGGTCAACAGGTGGCGCTGAGAGAGTCGACCAATGAGAGCACCGAGCAACCGGTAACCAAGCACAAGAACATCCGTCGCCAACGGGCCAAAGAGTTCTGAAAGCAGCGTGCTGATAGGCTGTAAAACTCGCGCCAGGCCCTGACGTCATCTGTTGACCAAACGCGGCGACTTCCACGAAGTAAAGCAGTTGTGGAGAGCGTGTAAACCGAAGGGGGCGCGATACACAGCTGCGGAGGGAGTTTAAGGGCCGTATTCTAGAACCTTCCTTAACTCTTAAGGTTTACCTTCAGCTATTGTTTGCAGGACAAAATACAAAAGCATAAAGTGGACCTTAGAGTTAAGTAGTATTCTAGAATACGGGCCATTGTCTGTGCCGAATGTAACAGGGTGATCATAAAAGTGGTAATGGGAAAAATTGTCACAATTGAAAGCGAAGTAGCTAAGCCAATTAAAGTGCACTTTTTGTATTACTTTCCTGAACCCATAGAGGTAGGGACTGTAACCTTGCCACATCCTAGAACATGTTGATATCATTTTATACTTTTGTCGGCGATTGTGATCATACGTTTGGATCAGCGTATCAGGATGCACCGAAATTATCGCCCGACGACGATATTCTCTTAAATGTATTGAAGACCGCCACAACATAATCAACATCAGTCATTTCGCTCGACAACAAGAAAATGGCCAATAGTCTTTTATAATTGTCATCAAAAATCTATAAACAGGTCGTTTTCAAGAGTCTTTTCAATTGAAATAGTTTTTTTTCAAACAATTGAAATGGTTGGCAAAGTTAAAATGCGTTACAGTGAGTAAAAATCAATGCATAAATCTACCCTTAATCATAAAGACATAAAACCCATAAAGGTTTCACTTCTGGTTTGCGACATTCTGAGAAAAACGTGATACCCAAAGAAATTTTCAATGAAACTTCTTCCAATTGTTTTATACGATAGCTATCATGGGTCTTCACCATGATGTGTGAAAATTCCATACGATTCCATTCAGTAGTTCTTGCGATATGGAACATTTAGCAGACAGTACCCGTGCGCACAATGTGTCTCTCGGGTGGTCTGTTATACATTTAGATAGGCTACTGTACATATATACAGGGATGTGACCAACAGGTTTATCCAGCCCTGGCACCTTTATGAATTGGTCGTTCTTCACAAATTGGGGCTCAGGGCTAGTGTATTGTTGTACGCTACGGCCACCAACCAAAATTTGATTAGAAATATAATTTTAACATGGAAGAGCCATCTCGTGAGAAAAACTGGAACTCATCGGACAAGAAACAGAGTGTGCTCAAGTGGTGTCTTTAGTGGTTTATGTCGTTATGCAACTACCCTGACAACAATGCAACTGTCCTGATAACAATGCAAATCTCGTTTGACATAGTCTTTATTTCAAAAAACTTAAAATAAGTGAATACGTTGAGGTCATGACTAAACTTAAAGGCCACTGGAGACAGCGCCCAATTTTGATATGGCTATTCTGTGTAATTCAAATTTTAGAATGTCATTTAAATGTCATCAGAGTTCAACGTGAAAAGGAATGTCAAAATCAATGTGATTTTTGATTGTTGTGAATAAAGTTAAATTGTGGACAGGTCAGCTTTAATTTTGTTTGGCTTAGAGAGTCAGGTGATCATTCCATTCAAAATGTGTCACAGCTTTCCAGGAATCTCTGGTAAGTGTCATTTTCAAATGACATTGTCCCATCCAAAGTCAATCCTGTGATTGCTACATAGTAGTCCACGCGGTAGTAAGCACTTCAGGTGCCCCAGGTTAGCCGTGGTTACACTACATACATGACATAAGCTACGGTTACACCTATGTATTCGTGTTGACCCATTGAACAGACATGGGTCAAGACTGGGCAAAGGTCAAGGTCATCAGCACTAATAATACAATCTTCACCTGAACTTGCAATCAGCAGATCAGCCAACCATGACATGGTGGTAGGTCTGCATGGTGCCAAGTGGTTTTGTTGTTGTCATTCCTGCTATTGAGCACACCCATTGAAGATGATAAGTAAACATCGTTTTATCGTAATTGTGTGAAAATAAGTGAAGATTTCAACTGGAAAGTTAATGAGAAACAATGACTGAATACCTATGCCGATTCTGAGCAAAACCCCCAGTTTTCCCTATTTTTGTTGAGGTTCAAAAAAGCATTGTTTTAGATAATTAGGTTTTTTGTTCTCTCTGCATGGTGACTGTTAATCTTTTGCTATCAAGTATCACCACTGCGAATTTTATCCAAATCGGAGCAATACTTGTTGAAGCTGTTTTTTACTTGTTTTTTATTGTACATGTATTAGGTTATTTGTATTTTCAGTTTGAATTTCCCTCTCTTGGCAGTTTTTTAGATTACATGTTTTAGTCCAGGTGTCTCTACTGCACTGTAGTTTCTTTCTATTCATTATAGGTGGCCCTATTGTATGGAAATTTCTAGACATGTTGAGACCCTTTTGGAAATTTGGTCCCTTTCCATCGACCATAATCTTCATTCCTTATTATATTTGACAAGTTGCTATTATTACGTGCTGATAGGGCAGGTTCTATAAGTGCTTTTAGATGCATTTTCCTGGCATCTGATAGCAAAACATTGTTATGTGATTAAATTTTTCTTGCTAACAAAATCATTGCT
>NMRB01000368.1:25993-38647 GCA_002633025.1 Notospermus geniculatus | reverse complement strand
GGGGCTCCTCAGGCGGAGTTGATGGGACTTTCCGGTGGATGAGCTGGTGATGTGGGACTGGGATGGTAAGGAGATGCAAAGTTCACATTTCCGACCCCTCTTAGGTCCTTTCCGTGAGCATGGGTCACAGGTGGGCTTAGCCTGTTGGATGTCCGAGGTGGGGACCTTGGCTCTTACAAGCACATCCCGGAGGTTTTTTGGCCTCCGGAAAGCAATGAGGGGTGGCTCTGGGCAGCATTCCTTCATTAAAGGGTTCAAATGGAGTAATGGTAGGAAACGGCGAGTGATAGCAGTGATGTCTGGCAGTCCGGGGTGGTAAGTGAGAACTAAGGGGATCCTGCGGGTTTTAGAGGACCGCTGGTTGTCCTGGACCCCACTCCCGTTGGCACCCTGGGTAGCATGGCGACCCCCAGAATCAGCTCTGTCTGTACCCCCATCCTGGGTACCGGTATTTGTTTCCGTCGTCGTAGGGGGGTGGGCCCCCTGGTGGTCATAACGTTCGATCGCCCTTTCCACCTCCTTAGCAACCTTCCGTCTGTTATGGCCCCTGTCTGCGAGAAACCCTACCAAGTTCTGTAGGTGTTTGAGGGCTGCTGGCCGTTCTGAGCAGATGGACAGGATACGAAGGGCTTGGGAAAAGGGGATGGAGCGCTTAACATGGCCAGTGTGACACGAAGCTGGGTGCAGGTATTGGTGAGTGTCCGTGGGTTTTACATAGAGGTCAGTAACAATCCTTGAGTCACGGAGTGACTCAACACGTGGTGGTAACAAAGAGAAAGAGTCCCGTATTCGTGTTGGTGACATAGGAACTGAGAAAACGCCGTCGGATGTTACCACGTGTAATGTTAGCGTTGAAGGACAGTCTGTTCGTAGTGTCCTCCCTATTGTGAAAGTTCGTGTGATGGGTTCTAAGGGGGTCACAGACGCTAATCTCCTGTTCGATACAGGGTCGGACCATACCGGTGGTTATGTTACAAGTGACTTGGTCAAAAAGATTGGACCTAGGTTTGAAAACTCTGAATCCATTAGATTTGCGTCGTTTGGTGGCGGCATTTCTGATAAAAATGTGTTAAGAAATGTTTATTCATTGCAGGTGTCAAGTGTAGATGGTGGAAGTGTAGTGTAGCGTGAAAGGAGCGAACAACGGTGTATTAACGAGATCAAGATGAGATTTCTATAACTAAGACAATGAATTTATTAATTAAATCAGGCCAATCAAATAGTCAATCCATCCAGATACAAGATACAGAATCTTACGAAGGTAAACAGTTGAATCTTCCTCAGGCACATTAAAGACTGAGTAATATGTCTATTAGTTCTAACAACTGCACAATAGTGGCATCAAGTTCCGGAAAACCACCCATCACAATGATATCATCTACATACATGTATAGGCCTAGGTGCTGTGCACTTTCCATGATTGGAAGTTTTGAACTTATAGTTATAATCAGAGCTTATTGAAGGGTTTGTGAATTTAATGTGGATGTTGCTTTAAAGCAAGTTTCTAGGCTAGGGCCTCTATCAATTTTAAAGTTGTGAAATTACAAATACGGACTGGCATCAGCCAAGTTGAATCGAGCCTACCTTCAGACTTCTAACTGAACCAAAATCATAGAGCTCTGTTGTCTTCAGCGTATAACGCACCTTGTCTGCTTGCAACGTGGCTGCAGGCCGTTAAAACAAAATGGGCCAAACCATTGCAACTCAGTATCCTGAGATGTAGAAAAGTTATGTAACATCCCAGACACCCCTTGAGTCTGCTAAGTGCAGCAGCCCAGAAGAGAAAAACTACAGCATAATCAATGATGAGTCATGCTGCACTGTACCTGTATGTAGTAGTATTACAAAAGTTACTATTAATTGATCATAATGATCCTACAAATACACTTATTATGACTATGTATCTGTACATGTTCATGAATTATCTTGCAATCAGCAATGGTTCATCAATAAGCCCAACTAGAAAATGTAATAAAAATATCTAAAACTGTCCACCAGTCAGTTACAACTTTAACTCATAGGTGGCACTACCAGTATGTAACTGGTCAGTGATAATAATGACTGAAAGCTAATTTTGCTACACTACCCCCGCCAAACGAAGTTGACGCCAGGAAACTTAAAAATAAACCTCATCACAAAATTAGCGCACGGCTAAAGTTCACACTAGAGAATGTCGAAACACATACTAGACCCAATCTTACAAGAGAATCATATATCTTGCTTCAAATGCTAGTGGAAGAATTTACACATTACCTGACATAGGCCTACAAGTATGATAGAAATTACAAAAATAACTTTGATCACAATTACAAAAATAAACTCTCAACCAGAGCTTTAAACATCAACAACTACACATATGTTAAGCCTGAATTTTGTTGATAACCACTCTAAGTATTTGGCCATGACCTTGGCATCACAATCGTCAATACCTACCATAATAATGCAATTTACAAGATGTACCACTACCTGTTAAACATTTCAAAAATATACCCTGATCCAAAATAGACTAAAATCCTACTGAACATTATTACAGTAGAGCTATGATTCAGAAATACAAAAATAATACTGGTACACAAAATATACTGTTTTCTTGGTTCCTGGGACGTTCCAATTGAAGCAGCATCCAAAGTATGATGGCACCCCTGAAAATAATTGCACTGTCACGTGTGTTCATTTTGAGCATATGGCTCATTTCCCAACATAGGAATTCGCGGACATTGCATCTGCAAGTGGAGGATACGTAATTCGTGCATGCCGCACGTTTTCCAATACGGAAATTTTAGGTTCGATTTAGCATTCGTCCGAATCACTACTGGAGCTGCTACTGCTGCTACTGCTGCTGCTACTACTACTGCTACCACTACTTCTTTTCTTCGTTACGGGGAATTTCGCCCGTTTCTTTAAGGGCGACTCCTCATCAGACCCAGGGCCTGATGGGCGGGGTCGGCGCCCCAGTGAGGAACTATTGCAGAGCAGTTTCTCTTCTATTAGAGAATTCAGTTTTCGTGTTTCAGCTACATGAGCCTCCAACAAACGATTCAGCTCACGCGACTCATGAGCCATGTCTTCAATTCCTCGTATCACTTTGCTTATACCTTCGGATTCAAACCTCGCATCCGACACCATGTGTAACAACATGTCGTACACATCTTGTCGAAAGTGTTCCTTCGTTTTATAATGCTTAAGAAGGGCATCGCCAATGGGAGTTACCTCCTGTTTTCTCTGTGGTGGCATGTACACCGTCCTGGAGTCTTTTGACACGTTTGACTCCTCCTCCAGTGATACTTGGGGTGATGGTGGCATATCATCATAATCGCACGTTTTCACCTCGGGCGCAACTTTGTCCATCTCAACCAACTCTAAAAATGGCCTGGTGTCCTGTACAGACCAGTCCTTTTTCTTGCCTGAGAAACTTCTATTAAATGTAAACCCGTCCTCTGCTTCCGTCTTATGTTGGCTGTAGTAATGCCGTGTTGCAGGGACTCTGGCCTTGAATCGGTAGCCACAGAGCATACAGTACCAGGGTACTTGTGTCGGCTTCAAGTGTTCTCGGATAACATGATTGTGGAGGTCTCCCTCTGGACCCTCAAGACCGCAGGGCAGGCACCGGCACCTTTTTGTCAATTGGGACGTTTTCGACATTTTCTGAAAGCAGAATTAAGAACATTTTAATTGCTGTCATTGGATTATATTGGAACTATCTACAAGTACATATATACGTATAATGGGCCTATTGTTTTCTAGACACCAGGTGTCTTGTTTCCTTCAGAGCCGCTTTGGCCCACCCTAAGTATTGTTCACCCTGGTAGGGCTTCAGCCTGTTATGGTGAATCACTGTTCTTTTTCCTTTTTCATTAAACTGGACCAGATAGTCCAGCTCGTTGATTACTTGTACTACAAGATATGGGCCTTCATATGCCGACCTGAGCTTAGGAGCAATGTGCAACTGTTTGTTGTGAGACAACACCCAGACAAGACTACCGCGTTGGTATTTTGTTACTGCTTGTTTTGTGTCATAATACTCTTTACGTCTTTCGGCATTGGCGCCAAGATTTTTACGGGTCACTTCATGAGCCTTGTGAAGACTTTCCCGTAGCTTGTCAACATAGTCACCATATGTAGTGATGTTTTCCCCACAGTGGGATTTTCCCGTCCCAAACATGGTTTCTGCACTTAGTCTAACTTCCCTGCCCAACATGATCATATTAGGGCTGAGCCCAGTGGACTCATTTGGGGTGGCCCTGTAAGCCGCCGCCAAACACCCTAAATTTTCGTCCCATTTACTTTGTTGGCCTTTCATATAGGCTTTTATCATTCTTGTCAGGACACGATTGAATCTTTCGGCCATTCCATTGCAGATCGGATGTCGGCTTGATGTCCGAGTCTTTCGGATTTCTAATATTTTGCAGACCTCTGTAAAGAGCTCACTTTCATAATTGCGCCCCTGGTCACTATGGAGATCTAAGGGCACGCCGAATCTGGCAATGAATTCATTAACAATTTTGTTGGCGCAGGTGCGAGCCGTTTGATCTGGGACAGCATACACTTCAATCCATTTTGAGAAATTGTCAATACACGTGAGAACGTATTTGTTGCCTGAGTCAGATAAAGGGAACGGACCTAGGACATCAGTGGAGATTCTGTCCATTATTTCCCCCACAACCATGGTTCCCAATGGTGCTCTTGGTGCCTTTTGAGGAATGGTCGTAGCACCACACTCATCGCATCGTGCAATGTATACTGTGACATCCTCTCTTAGCCCAAACCAATAGAAATTTCTCAGTATTTTAGTCTCTGTCTTTTTCTTTTTCAAATGCCCTCCACCGATCAGAGCGGCATGGTTCATGTGGAGTATTTCATTTCTCAAGGACCTTGGAACTATCAGTTGAAGATAGACATCAGTGCCATCTTTTTTTACGAATCTCTTGAAAAGTACCCCACTATGTAGTTGTAGGTTGTGCCAAAGGACCCAGTAATGTCTTGTCTCCGGACTGGAGGCGCAGACATCTTTTCCTTGTGGCCTTTGGCCTTCTTCGAGCCACTTTATCAGTGGAGCTATGTCAGTGTCCCCCAGTTGTTTTTGCCTCAGCTCAGACATGTCCGTATCAGGGACTGGTGAGGTGACAGAGCGCTGCTCTTTGTTGTTATCGGACCTCAGGGTCATTCTGCGAGTCTGGCAATTTTCATACCAGCTGCTCAGCATATTGATGGCTCGTTTCCTACACTTGTCACACGGACCACACGGAAGTGTCCTGTCAGCTCCTGGGCATTGGCAGTCACGTGGATTCGGACACCGTGACAGACCATCAGCATTATTATGCCGATGCCCTGGTCTGAATTCTAAAGTAAATGAGTACTGGGACAATGTTTCTATCCATCTGGCTATTTTATCCCTTGGTTCTCTCAGACTGAAGAGCCATAGCAATGAAGCATGGTCGGTGCGGACAGTGAAACGAGGTAGTCCCAACAGATAATATTTGAAATGTTCACAGAAGTGTTTTATGCTCAGTAATTCACGGTCGGTGACGCATAGGCGCCTTTCCGCTTTGTTCAAAGTACGTGAGCCGTATGCTACCACCTTCTCTTGTCCCGTCTCATCAACCTGTGAGAGGACAGCACCGATTGTATCTGCTGATGCATCGCAGTCAAGTATGTAAGGAAGCTCTGGCCTCGGATATGCCATGACAGGAGGGCTAGTTAATGCACACTTTAACTCTTCGAATGCATTCTGACACTCTGCGGTCCACTTGAATGGGACATCCTTTCGTGTCAAGTGAGTCAATGGTCTGGCTATCTCAGCGAAATTCCTAATGTGGCGCCTATAGTATGACGCTAGGCCTAAGATTCCTTTTGTCTCAGTCTTGTTCCGAGGAGTTGGCCAATTGACCAGTTTCATCACGTTATCAGGGTTCGGTCTGACCCCGTTTTCATCTACCAAATGACCGAGAAAGATAACCTCAGTCTGGAAGAACAGACACTTTTTAGGCTTCAATTTTAGCCCCGCGTCGCCTAATCTCCTAAATATCTCTCTCAACCTACTCAGGTGTGTCCAAAAGTCACGTGCATGGCAAATTACGTCATCTAAGTAAAGGATTACTGATCGCCACTGCATTGACCCAAGCACTATCTCGATCAACTGTTCAAATACTTGAGCACTGTTGGCGGTCCCAAAGGGCATATACATATACTCAAAAAGCCCATATTTTGAACAGAATGCTGTTTTTGGTATATCTTCTTCTCGTACTGGGATGTTATTGTATGCATTCAAAACATCCATTGTGGAAAATAGTCTTGACCCTGTCAAGGCATCGAGACAGTCAGCTACTCTAGGCAGAGGATTTGCCTGCTTTTTGACTAGCAGTTGTTTGACTTTTCGATAATCTACACACGGTCTCACTGTTCCGTCTTTCTTCCTCACTAGCACCAGTGGAGACGCCCATGGTGATGTTGAAGGACGAATTGTCCCTTGTTTCAATAGCTTATCAATACATTCCCTTTCAGCATCTTGGAATGCTATTGGTACCCTTCTGGGGTGTTGCTTAACGGGTCTAGCATTGCCTGTGTCCATAGTGTATTCTACCAAGTCAGTATGTCCAACATCATCTTCACCAGTGGAAAAGACATGTTGAAATTCAATAAGTGTCTCCGCGAAGGCACACTGCTCGTTTTTCGACCTATTTCCTACAGATTTCTCAAACATTTCCTTTACATGGGATGGTAATTCAGGAATTTCCATTTCCCCTTTGGGTCCTCTAGGAGTTTCCATTTCCCTATCATCACGGATTGTTTTCCCGTTATCTCCACATTGTTCAATCCTATTATACCCATTATGTTCGCCATGTTCTGTGAAGTGTCCCTCGACACTTCGACATTTCTGAACATTTGGTGTTTTCGCTCCAAACGCCTGATTCCGGTGTTCCCCGACACCTGTTTCACTACCCATATCTCTGACGACAATTTGCTTAGTACAAGAATAGTCATTAGCAAGTCCAGGATCCTCCTCGTGACTCACTAGTTGGTGTGGTGGCGCTACGTCGCTAACTGACCCAACCACCATATCTTGTTTAATCGATCTCGCCTCCAGTGAAGGATTCAACACTCTCACTTTCACCGTGGCATTGTCAATGGCGTTTACTAAACATGGTGCCACAATTACTCCCAGGGTATCTGTGACTTGATTTAGGTTTTCAACTAGTAGGCAACAGTCATCGCCAGTGGATTCTACTTCCCTGGCTTCCACAAAACAGTCAACAATACACTCACTGAGTGGTGGAACGACAGTGTGATCTGCAGCCAGAACACGCCTAGTTTTAGTTGGAACACCTACCAATACCAGAGGTATTTCAACGCCATTCTCAACAAACACAACGATATATTATATGCTCGGTTTCGTAGTCGTTTCATTATTACTGTCGTTGTCACGGTTTCCGTGGAATTCATGATCTGCAGCCAGAACACGCCTAGTTTTAGTTGGAACACCTACCAATACCAGAGGTATTTCAACGCCATTCAAAACCATAATACGCTCTTTTAAGAGGAGGCTCGCCGGGCCTCCCTCTTCTTTGAGCAACACATCTGCTCCCAGCAGAATATCATCACTAATATCAGCAACTATCATTTCTCTATCTAACTTTAGTGGGCCTAAGTTCACCTCAAACCTAGCTCTGCCATGTTGCACAATTGGGTTCCCATCAGCACACATCATTGGTTTCAGTTTAGGATTTATAGCCAGTTGAGGTCTACGAGTATCCCCGATCTCATTGTAGATTCTCCCGGACAGAACAGTACTCGATGCCCCTGAGTCAAGAGTTACTGTCACAGGCCTACCATTCACTGAACCTTCGATATAGATACCGGCACATAAGGGTTTCTGTTGTTTCGGTGCCGCAGCACCATTTTTCTTCTTAATCTCACTAATTTTTCCTGATTTCACACTTTCAGAACAGTCACTATGTGTATTTTCCGACACTGGCTCTGTTCTTGGCAACGCTAAGTCCGTTGGTTCAATGGCCGCCTCTTTGCCCGCAGAGACGGCCACGTCTAGTTTGACGGTCGTGGCATGTTTTGATTAAATCTCCCCCTGTCACCATCTGGGCCTTGCCCTGCCAATGGGTACTGTCCTGGCGTAGGAAACTGATTGGTAGCAGGGAATTGCCCCGATGAAATGTATTGAGTAGGCCTATTCTCAGTATTTACCGAATTTGCGCCATTATTTTCACAAGGTGATTGAAATCCAGTAAAGTGAAAGATGAACTAGATTTGTAGAAGATTGGTAGGATGTTGAAGCCGAGATGCAGAGGTGTCAGTGTTGTGGTAGTGGAANCATGTAAGTGGACCCATGTTTTGATTTCGAGGACCCTTATTTGGTGGGACTTGGGGATAATTGGCACTTTGACCTTGGGTGAAAGGCCTTGCATTTTGTACCTGCGGGTACTGTGCTGTTGGTGCATTTCTATTGTTACCCCTGTTGTGTGCCCCCATATTAGGGTCTCTTCTCAACTCCTGAGCTACCCCATTGACTAATTTCCTCATGGCCGACTCGTCTAATGGTCCGTTTTCTGGGCCTGAATTATCATTAGGTGAGTTACTTGTTGAAGTTGGAGCACTAGTTGCACCCCCAGACTGCGCCTTTTGTTTCTTAATTTTCTTGCCCTTCATGGCTCTTTTCTTATTGTTACACCCTTCCTTGAGTGCCCTGGCTGTCTGGGATTCCGAATCACTTTCATCAGATTCATCTGATTCTGAGACCACGACATTACCATTGACCCTAGAGTGAGTGCCTCCAGTGGAGTTTTTAGAGTCATTAGGTTTAGCTGATTTCATTGTCTCCTGAAAGTTTATAACCAGTTCGACAGCCTTGTCTAGTGTATCTGGAGTTTTGTAGAACTCCACACTATGAGCACATTTACTATCAGTAAGCCCACTCAGGAACTTCCTGGTGAGATCACCCTCTTTAATCTCTGCCGGTCGCCCAGGATATGCTTTATCATATAGAGTCTTAAGCTCTGCGCAGTAATCCTCAACAGACTCGTTCTGTTTCTGTACACGGTTTGTGTACTTTACCTCATAGGTTTTCTTGGATTCAACTTTCCTGAATCTGCTGCTTAGCTCATTCACTAGTTTTGCATAGTTTGACCTAACAGGCTCTGGTAGTAGGTCAAATGTGAATTCCCCAGCCTTACCCTGAAGTAAGGGTAGGATTTCATCCAGTTTCTCATCCTCCGACCAGCCTTGCCTACGTGCTACATCAGAGAAACGGTTGTACCAGACTTCCCATTTCTCATCACCTTTAAGGCGGGGGGCTACCTATGCCGACTTTATTGACGCTCTTTGAAAACAAGCGTCCTAACATATTCATGACAAAAAGTAACTAATTGATACAGTATACCAGGGTGAGCGGATTTAATCTGAATGTGAATGACTGGTCGCACAAAGACCAGTTCCGTGGATTGCCACTAGGGAATGAGCTCAGCTATAGGTAGCCCCCCGCCTTAAAAGGTGGTAATTTTGGGCGTTTTGGCTTCCCTTGCCCTTTGTGTGACTCTGAGGACCGTGTCGACTCATCTTTGGAGCATGAAGCATGTGCTTCCTCAATGTCAGAGTCAAGGTCTGCTTTGTCCTTTATGGGGACATTCCTTTCTATGCTAACAGTTCTAGTCGGTTTGCTAGGTTTTATGGGTGTAGATTCCATGTCAGCAAATCGGCGGTTAGATGCGAGAGCAAATGTTTCTAAGTTCTTTTCAATTTTTCCTAATCTATCTCCTATGTGGAGATTTTTGTCAAGGGCCCTACAGAGCTTTTGAGTAACCTGAGCCTCATGGCTTTGGATGCCCCGCTTCACTGCATTTTCTATCACTTCCGCTTGTTTGGCCTCGTTTTTCTTGAGTTGCGTTCCTACACCTGCTACTATTTTCTCACCCATATCAGCGATTGTTTTACCCTGATGATTAAACACCCGTTCTATCATGCTATCAATTCTCCCCATCACCATGTCATAAGACTCATCAAGTTTTGCATTCCATCGTCTCTCATGTTCTGCAAGTTTGGTTTCAAGCCTTTCTAGGAATTCGTCTTCACACCTTGACTCATGGTCGGTGAGGGGACGAGGTTTATTTATTTGATCAGTCGTGAGATCAATGATTTCCTCAGCCGGGCCTTTTCGTTTTTTCTGCTCATTGGGCTTACTATTCTCTGTAGCAGCCTCCTTTGCTTTTCTATTTTTGGACCTAGTCCTGGGTAGAGGCCTCGATTCATTTGACTCTCTGTTAGTCATAGGACCACCTTCATTTCCCATAGTTACATCAGGGTCAATGAGGTCTAAGTTCCCCTCAGCCTCTTGCAGAATTTTCTGCATTTCTAGAGCATTTTCAAAGTCTTCATAACTCATCTCTCGGTTGGCTCTACGGCCAGCTTTAGACCTCCTTTGCGGCATTGTTCTATTTTAATAGAAATTTCAATTTGGAGACTAAGTTCGATCTCTGGATCGGAACCTCAATGAAGTGAACCGATCCCACCGCTGCCACCAAAATGTAGCGTGAAAGGGAGCGTACAACGGTGAAATAATTGAGATCGAGATGAGCCTTTTTCTAAAGAATATAAGTGCAATGAATTTATTCTAATCACAGGGATTGCTGGATGCTGTATATTTATAGGGCCACGGGAACATAGGCTTCTAACTAAACAATATCTTAGTAATCCTCCAGTTAAACAATATCTTAGTAATCCTCCAGTTAAACAATATCTGAGTAACCCTCCAGCTAAAATTTCCTACTATCCCTCCAGTTAAAAACCTTGATTTAATAGATTTCGTTTTATAAATAAAAATCATTTTACAAAATTACAAAATTTACAAAATTACAAAAAAATAAAATTTACAAATTTCCAAAATTTACAAATTTCCAAAATTTACAAAATTACAAAATTTACAAAAATAAAATTTCCGGAGGACTGGGAATGACGGCCTTCGGCCGTCATTCCCAGTCCGCCGGACTCTGGCTAACAGGGTACATTCATTAACGTTACACCGGTACTTAGTTCAATTAAAGAGCATTCACATCCTCCGAGCTCCAGTTTCTTCCTATGAAAAAGGGGTCACCCTAATCTGCGTGCCACGTGCCACTTTCCACGTGCCACGTGCCAAGTTCCACGTGCCACGTGCCAAGTTCCACGTGCCACGTGCCAAGTTCCACGTGCCGCGTGCCACTTTTTATCAAAATTTTATAAAAATTGCTGAATTGTAATTTATCAAAATTAGGTGTTGGGGTGAAGGTGGATGGAAGATGAACTTGAGCATTGATCTCAAGGGCAAGCCCATGTGATTTAAATACTCGTATTGACACTCCCAACATTGCCTGGGAACAAAGGTGGCTAACAGTGAAATGAAATGCTCATAATGTTTTGAAGGTGAGGATCAACCTGAGGGGAATCCGCCATGCATGTCTGCATGCAGTCAAGCTGGCTTGGAACTAGGGGCACACGACTGAGATCTATTAAAAGACCAGCATGGGCCTAGGGATTATAGGCCTACATGTATGTGGGGCCTTCAGCCCGATTTTGTGGCAATAAATGCCTACATCGTTCAATGGCATTCCCAGCAAAACTTCGATTCTTCAGGCTCCCTGGTCTAGTTTTCTGGCTGGGGCCAAGCAGGCAATGTTTCCATTAATTTTATGCCAGGCATGCCGGGGCCTAGTGAAAGGGGTAATATAGGGTAGTTTATTGATGTTTCAATGAGATTGGCCAATGCAGTAAGCTTACATGTAGGCAAAATAACTTGAACAACTCCTGCAAAATTTTTGGCCATCAAAAACATCATTTCCTCCCTTCAACATGTTCAGTCACACTGCCCAAGTTCATCTTAACTTGGCCAGGCTGAATCAAACTGACTAATAAAATGTAACCTAGCTCTTCTAGTGGTGGATACAATATTATGCACTGTTTTTTGTAATCCCTTCTTGTGTGGATATTTAGACACGTTAGTTGGTTTGTGGATAATTAGCCCTTTGTTCCCAGGCAATTTTGGCAGCGTCAATACGAGTATAAATCACATGGATGGGCTTGCCCTTGATCAATGCTCAAGTTTATCTTCCATCCACCTTCACCTCAACACCTAATTTTGATAAATTACAATTCAGCAATTATTATAAAATTTTGATAAAAATGGCACGCGGCACGTGGAACTTGGCACGCGGCACGTGGAACTTGGCACGTGGCACGCAGATTAGGGTAACCCATGAAAAAGGACAACAAATAAACAAAATCAGTTTAAATCTTTGGTCCAGTGCCTTGATAGCTTAATCACGAGTTGAAATTCCATATTTAATGAACGGGGACTGTTCATCAGACCTCCGGTTTCCTTCTTCATTTTTCCAGACAACCTGAACTGATAATATTCAACGAAGGCGAGGAAATTAGTCAGTTTAGTTTTTGAGAAGCTTGTATCGAAATGCGAAAGCATTAGCGTCAATGACTTGAAATATTTTGGTACCCTAATGAGGCCTTGTTCCTCATTCTCCATTCGATTCAAGACGGACTCGCCTTGGCATCGCTACACAAAACTCTTCCACCAGCAAGTGTGTATATAATCTGTAGTAGAGGGTGTACTGTGCATGTAGGCTGCGTACTACAAAATCCTAAATCTGTGGTCCTCTTGTT
>NMRB01000368.1:0-25772 GCA_002633025.1 Notospermus geniculatus | reverse complement strand
AATGGTCGTAGCACCACACTCATCGCATCGTGCAATGTATACTGTGACATCCTCTCTTAGCCCAAACCAATAGAAATTTCTCAGTATTTTAGTCTCTGTCTTTTTCTTTTTCAAATGCCCTCCACCGATCAGAGCGGCATGGTTCATGTGGAGTATTTCATTTCTCAAGGACCTTGGAACTATCAGTTGAAGATAGACATCAGTGCCATCTTTTTTTACGAATCTCTTGAAAAGTACCCCACTATGTAGTTGTAGGTTGTGCCAAAGGACCCAGTAATGTCTTGTCTCCGGACTGGAGGCGCAGACATCTTTTCCTTGTGGCCTTTGGCCTTCTTCGAGCCACTTTATCAGTGGAGCTATGTCAGTGTCCCCCAGTTGTTTTTGCCTCAGCTCAGACATGTCCGTATCAGGGACTGGTGAGGTGACAGAGCGCTGCTCTTTGTTGTTATCGGACCTCAGGGTCATTCTGCGAGTCTGGCAATTTTCATACCAGCTGCTCAGCATATTGATGGCTCGTTTCCTACACTTGTCACACGGACCACACGGAAGTGTCCTGTCAGCTCCTGGGCATTGGCAGTCACGTGGATTCGGACACCGTGACAGACCATCAGCATTATTATGCCGACGCCCTGGTCTGAATTCTAAAGTAAATGAGTACTGGGACAATGTTTCTATCCATCTGGCTATTTTATCCCTTGGTTCTCTCAGACTGAAGAGCCATAGCAATGAAGCATGGTCGGTGCGGACAGTGAAACGAGGTAGTCCTAACAGATAATATTTGAAATGTTCACAGAAGTGTTTTATGCTCAGTAATTCACGGTCGGTGACGCATAGGCGCCTTTCCGCTTTGTTCAAAGTACGTGAGCCGTATGCTACCACCTTCTCTTGTCCCGTCTCATCAACCTGTGAGAGGACAGCACCGATTGTATCTGCTGATGCATCGCAGTCAAGTATGTAAGGAAGCTCTGGCCTCGGATATGCCATGACAGGAGGGCTAGTTAATGCACACTTTACCTCTTCGAATGCATTCTGACACTCTGCGGTCCACTTGAATGGGACATCCTTTCGTGTCAAGTGAGTCAATGGTCTGGCTATCTCAGCGAAATTCCTAATGTGGCGCCTATAGTATGACGCTAGGCCTAAGATTCCTTTTGTCTCAGTCTTGTTCCGAGGAGTTGGCCAATTGACCAGTTTCATCACGTTATCAGGGTTCGGTCTGACCCCGTTTTCATCTACCAAATGACCGAGAAAGATAACCTCAGTCTGGAAGAACAGACACTTTTTAGGCTTCAATTTTAGCCCCGCGTCGCCTAATCTCCTAAATATCTCTCTCAACCTACTCAGGTGTGTCCAAAAGTCACGTGCATGGCAAATTACGTCATCTAAGTAAAGGATTACTGATCGCCACTGCATTGACCCAAGCACTATCTCGATCAACTGTTCAAACACTTGAGCACTGTTGGCGGTCCCAAAGGGCATATACATATACTCAAAAAGCCCATATTTTGAACAGAATGCTGTTTTTGGTATATCTTCTTCTCGTACTGGGATGTTATTGTATGCATTCAAAACATCCATTGTGGAAAATAGTCTTGACCCTGTCAAGGCATCGAGACAGTCAGCTACTCTAGGCAGAGGATTTGCCTGCTTTTTGACTAGCAGTTGATTGACTTTTCGATAATCTACACACGGTCTCACTGTTCCGTCTTTCTTCCTCACTAGCACCAGTGGAGACGCCCATGGTGATGTTGAAGGACGAATTGTCCCTTGTTTCAATAGCTTATCAATACATTCCCTTTCAGCATCTTGGAATGCTATTGGTACCCTTCTGGGGTGTTGCTTAACGGGTCTAGCATTGCCTGTGTCCATAGTGTATTCTACCAAGTCAGTATGTCCAACATCATCTTCACCAGTGGAAAAGACATGTTGAAATTCAATAACTGTCTCCGCGAAGGCACACTGCTCGTTTTTCGACCTATTTCCTACAGATTTCTCAAACATTTCCTTTACATGGGACGGTAATTCAGGAATTTCCATTTCCCCTTTGGGTACTCTAGGAGTTTCCATTTCCCTATCATCAGGGATTGTTTTCCCGTTATCTCCACATTGTTCAATCCTATTATACCCATTATGTTCGCCATGTTCTGTGAAGTGTCCCTCGACACTTCGACATTTCTGAACATTTGGTGTTTTCGCTCCAAACACCTGATTCCGGTGTTCCCCGACACCTGTTTCACTACCCATATCTCTGACGACAATTTGCTTAGTACAAGAATAGTCATTAGCAAGTCCAGGATCCTCCTCGTGACTCACTAGTTGGTGTGGTGGCGCTACGTCGCTAACCGACCCAACCACCATATCTTGTTTAATCGATCTCGCCTCCAGTGAAGGATTCAACACTCTCACTTTCACCGTGGCATTGTCAATGGCGTTTACTAAACATGGTGCCACAATTACTCCCAGGGTATCTGTGACTTGATTTAGGTTTTCAACTAGTAGGCAACAGTCATCGCCAGTGGATTCTACTTCCCTGGCTTCCACAAAACAGTCAACAATACACTCACTGAGTGGTGGAACGACAGTGTGATCTGCAGCCAGAACACGCCTAGTTTTAGTTGGAACACCTACCAATACCAGAGGTATTTCAACGCCATTCAAAACCATAATACGCTCTTTTAAGAGGAGGCTGGCCGGGCCTCCCTCTTCTTTGAGCAACACATCTGCTCCCAGCAGAATATCATCACTAATATCAGCAACTATCATTTCTCTATCTAACTTTAGTGGGCCTAAGTTCACCTCAAACCTAGCTCTGCCATGTTGCACAATTGGGTTCCCATCAGCACCCATCATTGGTTTCAGTTTAGGATTTATAGCCAGTTGAGGTCTACGAGTATCCCCGATCTCATTGTAGATTCTCCCTGACAGAACAGTACTCGATGCCCCTGAGTCAAGAGTTACTGTCACAGGCCTACCATTCACTGAACCTTCGATATAGATACCGGCACATAAGGGTTTCTGTTGTTTCGGTACCGCAGCACCATTTTTCTTCTTAATCTCACTAATTTTTCCTGATTTCACACTTTCAGAACAGTCACTATGTGTATTTTCCGACACTGGCTCTGTATTTGGCAATGCTAAGTCCGCTGATTCAGTGGCCGCCTCTTTGCCCGCAGAGACGGCCACGTCTAGTTTGACGGTCGTGGCATGTTCTGATTAAATCTTCCCCTATCGCCATCTGGGCCTTGTCCTGCCAGTGGGTACGGTCCTGGCGTAGCAAACTGGTTAGCAGCAGGGAATTGCCCCGATGGCATGTACGGACTTGGCCTATTCTCAGTATTTACTGAATTTGCGCCATTACTTTCACAAGGTGATTGAAATCCGGCATCTCTGAGGGTGCGGTGAAACCTTTCACAATCCCATGACCTATGATTTAGTAAGCCACAGGTCCAGCATGTAAGTGGACCCATGTTTTGATTTCTAGGGCCTTTATTTGGTGGAGGTTGAGAATAATTGGCACCTTGACCTTGAGTGAAAGGTCTTGCATTTTGTACCTGCGGGTACTGTGCTGTTGGTGCATTTCTGTTGTTGCCCCTGTTGTGAGCTCCTATATTAGGGTCTCTTCTCAACTCCTGAGCTACCCCATTCACTAATTTCCTCATGGCTGACTCATCTAACGGTCCGTTTTCTGGGCCTAAATTATCATTAGGTGAGTTACTTGTTGAAGTCGGAGTACTAGTTGCATCCCCAGAGTGCGCCTTTTGTTTCTTAATTTTCTTGCCCTTTATGACTCTCTTCTTATTGTTACACCCTTCCTTGAGTGCCCTGGCTGTCTGGGATTCCGAATCACTTTCATCAGATTCATCTGATTCTGAGACCACGACATTACCATTGACCCTAGAGTGAGTGCCTCCAGTGGAGCTTTTAGAGTCACCAGGTTTAGCCGATTTCATTGTCTCTTGAAAGTTTATAACCAATTCGACAGCCTTATCTAGTGTATCTGGAGTTTTGTAGAACTCCACACTATGAGCACATTTACTATCAATAAGCCCACTCAGGAACTTCCTGGTGAGATCACCCTCTTTAATCTCTGCTGGTCGCCCAGGGTATGCTTTATCATATAGAGTCTTAAGCTCTGCGCAGTAATTCTCAACAGACTCACTCTGTTTCTGTACACGGTTTGTGTACTTTACCTCATAGGTTTTCTTGGATTCAACTTTCCTGAATCTGCTGCTTAGCTCGTTCACTAGTTTTGCATAATTCGACCTAACAGTCTCTGGTAGTAGGTCAAAGGTGAATTCCCCAGCCTTACCCTGAAGTAAAGGTAGGATTTCATCCAGTTTCTCATCCTCTGACCAGCCTTGTCTACGTGCTACATCAGAGAAACGGTTGTACCAGACCTCCCACTTTTCCTCACCTTTGAAAGGTGGTAATTTTGGACGCTTTGGTTTCCCTTGTCATTTGCGAGAGTCTGAGGACCGTGCGGACTCATCTTTAGAGCATGAAGCATGTGCTTCCTCGATGTCAGAGTCAAGTTCCGCTTTGTCCCTTAATATGTGGACATTCCTTTCTATGCTAACAGATCTAGTTGGTTTGCTAGGTTTTATGGGTGTAGATTCCATGTCAGCTAATCGGTGATTAGATGAGAGAGCAAATGTTTCTAGGTTCTTTTCAATTTTTCCTAACCTATCTCCTATCTGAAGATTTTTGTCAAGAGCCCTACAAAGGTTTTCAGTAATCTGAGCCTCATGGCTTTGAATGCCCCGCTTCACCGCATTTTCTATCACATCAGCTTGTTTGGCCTCGTTTTTCTTGAGTTGGGTCCCTACACCTGCTACTATTTTCTCACCCATATCAGCGATTGTTTTACCCTGATGGTTAAACACACGTCCTATCATGCTATCAATTCTCTCCATCACCATATCGTAAGACTCATCAAGTTTTGTGTTCCATCGTCTCTCATGTTCTGCAAGTTTGGTCTCAAGCCTTTCTAGGAATTCGTCATCACATCTTGACTCACGGTCAGTGAGGAGACGAGGTTTATTTGTTTGCAGATCAATTGTGAGATCAACAATCTCTTCAGCAGGAACCTTTCCTCTTTTCTGCTCATTAGACTTGCTATTCTCTGTAGCAGACTCATTTTCTTTTCTGTTTTTGGACCTAGTCCTGGGCAGAGACCTCGACTTTTTAGACTCTCTGTTAGTTACATGTACATGGCCACTTTCATTTCCCATAGTTACATCAGGGTCAATGAGGTCTAGGTTTCCCTCAGCCTCTTGCAGAATTTTCTGCATTTCTAGAGCATTTTCAAAGTCCTCATAACTCATCTCTCGGTTGGCTCTACGGCCAGCTTTAGACCTCCTTTTCGGCATTGTTCTATTTTAATAGAAATTCGAATTTGGAGACTAAGTTCGATCTCTGGATCGGAACCTCAACGAAGTGAACCGATCCCACCGCTGCCACCAAAATGTAGCGTGAAAGGAGCGAACAACGGTGTATTAACGAGATCAAGATGAGATTTCTATAACTAAGACAATGAATTTATTAATTAAATCAGGCCAATCAAATAGTCAATCCATCCAGATACAAGATACAGAATCTTACGAAGGTAAACAGTTGAATCTTCCTCAGGCACATTAAAGACTGAGCAATATGTCTATTAGTTCTAACAACTGCACAATAGTGGCATCAAGTTCCGGAAAACCACCCATCACAATGATATCATCGACATACATGTATAGGCCTAGGTGCTGTGCACTTTCCATGATTGGAAGTTTTGAACTTATAGTTATAATCAGAGCTTATTGTTAGGGTTTGTGAATTTAATGTGGATGTTGCTTTAAAGCAAGTTTCTAGGCTAGGGCCTCTATCAATTTTAAAGTTGCGAAATTACAAATACGGACTGGCATCAGCCAAGTTGAATCGAGCCTACCTTCAGACTTCTAACTGAACCAAAATCATAGAGCTCTGTTGTCTTTAGCCCCCGAAACGCCAACGCGAAAGTATGTCCTTTTGTTCGGTGCTCTCTTCGTGGCATCGAACAATGGGTTTGGCGTTCGCGTTGGCGTTTCGGGGGCCTTGCGAAAATTCCCTAGTGAAACAGCTTTATACCGGCGCCTATCTGTGACGTCATTGATAGCCTAACAATGTTTCTATTTGGTGTTCCTATCAACGCCGGTCGCTACCGGAGTTTCTATTTGGGATAGTGCCTATTGGCATTTGGCCCATACCTCCGATAGGCATTGATAGCGCTATCGGAGTTTCGATTCGCTCGGCCCAGTAGACTATGTGTAGGCCTACATCCCCCGGGCATCATTCGGATTCAAATGATAGTTATGCTTTGGTTAGGGTTACCGCAGTGACACTGACAAGGGATACCAGGCGCCTTCTCTTCCGGCCTTGCCTGCCTCCGGCATGCTTATACTTAGGCCTTGGATACATTTAGGGACATATCCCACTTGTCACACCAGCTGGCTACCATCTCCAGGTCACCTTAATTGCCAAGCAATCGTCCATTGACTTCACAAGCCTGTACATGTTTGAATCATCCGCATAGAGTGACATAGGGCCGGTTTTTTAAACGATGGCTAAGATAACCATCGGGTTTCATTAACCCTCAGTTGACAAACTATATGTTAATCGAAGTGAATTTTTCGATTTTTTTATGAATCGTTGATAGCCAAACATTCTAAAAGTCAAAATGTTTACTTTGGTTAATTCACGGTTTGTCAGAAAAGCCGATGGTTAAACCGAGTTTACCTTAACTATCGTTTAAAAAATCGGTCCATAGTGGTGTTCTCTTTTATAGCTTCAGGAGGCCGTTTACATATATTATTAATAAAAGCAAAAGAGGGCCAAGAATTGATCCCTGTGGAACACCTGAGGTAACATCCCTGCCTGTAGGAAATGCGCCATGCAGACACATACGGCACTCTTTGTTTCCTATCAGCGAGATAACTACCGATCCACTGATTGAGCCCGTCATTTATCCCAAAGCTCTGCAATATCCTTATATCCTTCGATCCTTATAAGGAAAATCAAAACGAGCGGAAATCTTCGACCAATAATTGAAAAATACAATCTGACAATGCCAGTGTAGAATTATAGACAACTTTTAAAGCAGCCACGAAAGAAAACAAGTTCAAACGCTGCGCGTAATTTCGATGATAGTCATTTTGTACACCTAACTGAAATATTGATTTTCGATAATTAATTTAAAGCCCCACTGTATTGAATATGAAAAACGCAAATCATCGCCGCGATTCTCGACGTCAGTGCACGACGTCACGACGTCAGCGTAGTGTAAAATGTACTACGCTCTGTCTGAATACATTAGAGCTCTCCCTGCAGTTTTTTCAATGTGTGCTGAAAACTAGGCCTTGATTCTATGAAGTAGCCTACGTATCAGGCAAGCATTTTGGGGACCTTCACAAGGCTATGAAACGTCTGTTTGCACTCTCCTAACATTCAATACAGTGGGGCTTTAATACGAAGCGAACAAATGCATAAAAAAGGGAATTTCGTGAATTATCAAGATTTCTATGCCATTGTACTTTTAACTGTTCGTTACCGAGTGGCAAAGAAGAGCTTAAATAAGCGGTACATGTATCAATTTGAGAGAGGCAAGACAAAAATAATGCCATCAATTTTTGTCAACCTGCCGGCAGGTGGCGTCAGTTCTCTTCTTAACATACAGTACATGTAGCTCCGTCCAATAAGACAATTCCCCATGGCCGACCGAATCGAAACTCCGATAGCGCTATCAATGCCTATCGAAGGTATAGGCCAAATGCCAATAGGCACTGTACCCGAATACAAACTCCGGTAGCTACCGGGCTTGACAGGAAAACCCGAATATAAACTTTGTTAGGCTATCAATGACGTCACAGATAGGCGCCGGTAAGCTGTTTCACTATAGGTGAGCTACCTGCTGAGCAAACGGTCTCGAATAACTTTTGCTCAGCAGATAGCTCCCGTGTGCGGCAGGCTTTAGCGCGCTGTTAGTGGTGTCCGTTGACCACTTCCAAGCAGTATGGGGCGTGTTCAAGGTGATGTGGCGATGGGCGTCGTTGAGCGTGGGTACAGAATGAGCACATTAAGAAACCGCTGCAATCCCTACGATGAGGAATATACCGATGAAGATATTTTCAGCCAATATCGGTTCCCCACACCTATATTTTTTCGCGGAGTGACTGGCCGTCAACGTGGCATTGTAACGGCTAAACAACATCATTTTTCGGCCTCCGAATTCAACAGCACGATTTCGCTCACGCTTTGGTGCAGACTGGCACAAACTGGGCAGAAAGGGTGAACGTAAGAGCACTAGACCGTACCTTGCGCCGCAGTCCGTGCCCTCAAATTATCCCAGTTGCACAACTTACAAAGGAGTCAAAATAGATTTCGTGGCGAGGGATATTAATAGACCAACCTTGGTCCAAGAAAAAGGGCCTACCGTCCATGATACGGCCATACCGATAGCCTACCATTGGCATGGACTACCGGCGCGCTAACAGCGTTTGGATTCGGCCATTTACCCAGTAGTCTTGAACGTTAGTTGTGGTGTTGATATTTTTGGTGACTGGGAGGGGAATGTGGATGGTAGTCAGCTGCCCTGCATTCAGAGAGACTTTACTGACAAGTCTCTCTGCATGAATGCAGGGCAGCTGACAGGGATCTGTGGTTATAAGTATTTATTAGCAAATGCAGATTTGTAGGGAAATGGAAGGGCTGGGGATATATTGATCCTGCGACTAAACGTTTTCAGCAAAAAAAATAAACAGAGAAACAGACACGTGAAAAAAATTCCTATCGCAAGGCTCGAACCCGGCGCCCCGCTCTACCGATGCGCCAGCCGGCCACGTCATGACGGTGGCTGCTCAATAAATGTTTATAAACATATCCCAGCTACTCAAAATATTTTTATGTTAATTAGAAATGACGTTACAAATCAGAATAATCTTCCAAAAATCGCATTTTACAACATCCACAGAGCAAGTCCCCAGCAAATCTGTCAGCAGTCGCTGGTACACTATCAGTTGATAGGCGTTGTTAAGGGCACTATCGCCGGCTTCGCTATCGGAGTTTCGATTAGGTCGGCCCTGCGGTGTAAGGCCTATCAGTGTTTCTGTCACTCAGTTTCGCCCAGATTTGTTTTGTATGGGCTGATTCATACTCGCTTGCGGACCGTCAAGCGCATGAAACTGATCGCAGGTTTCCACGACGTGAATGTGCACACGCAGTGAAATTGATCATAGTCGGCGCAAAATCCGGACGGAGTACGAATCAGCCTTAACTCGTATCATCAGGTTAACACGTCTTTATCGCTCATCTATTGTCAAGTAGAGGCTTATTCCTTCAGTCGATAGCAGCAGAACACTGGCAGGCCGGGAACAACAGCAGATGTTACATGGACATTCTTTCTAACCAGAGACTGTATTGCAAGGCCTAAGTGGCTTCATGATTCTCCTCAACGAATACCTTCACGCCCTGCGATTATGGTCAAGTGAATACGAATAATGGCCAGTTCTTTGCGGCGACAAATCTAAAGTTGCCTTTTAAAGCTGACCTATTTTCATTACCCTACCAAATAGAGTCACAAAAAAAACTCGATCAAGTACAAACGCATTGGCTATTCTTCAAAGGACATCTCCAGACACCATACACGGAAAATACATCCTAGGTGTCGCTGTCATTCAACCGTGAGAGGCCGAGGAAGAAGGATATCCAATTGTTCCAGTATGGCGATCAAAACTCAGGTAAAAAAATACGTGTTGCCCTATAGGCCTACACAGGGCGTATGCCTATCCATCTAATAATGCATGCACTACATGTAGGCCTATAGCCCAACACCAAGATCTACATGTGTATACAGAACTCCAAAACAACAGAAACCAATAATCATAGCACGAGCAGTCAACCATTACGGATTGGGAATGTGGGCAGGTACATTGGGCCTCCTCAGAGACCTAGACTCGGGACCCAGTCGTTGTGTCGCTCCGGCCACCGCACTACACTCCACAAACGACTGGGAAAGCAGGCTGCAAAATCAGCGGCTAGCGTACCGACGACCACAACGACCATCTCGACCAATGAAATTGCCCGAAAGCAATCTACTAGGGAAATCTGGCACACTTTTGATTGGTTGTTATTGATGAAATTTACCAGAGCCTCTCGCCCGTCTAGAAACTTTTCAAAGTCACTAGCAGGATATTTTTTTATCCGTAAGTACTGCTTATCGCACACAGCATCGAATTAGGCACCAGGATACCGTCCTTGACCTCGAAGAAAGTTGCGACATAATCAGCTGATTTGACATCTTGCAAAGAGCAGACGACGGCCGTTGAAGACGCAGTTTCTGATTGGCTGAACTCATTCACATCCGTTATTGTTGTCGGTACGCTAGCCGCTGATTTTGCAGCCTGCTTTCCCAGTCGTTTGTGGAGTGTAGTGCGGCGGCCGGAGCGACACAACGGCTGGGTCCCGAGTCTACAGAGACCAAGTCCACCAATAAATCAAGATGGCGGAAGTGTTAGCTTGGGTGCGAGAACGGTATGTGAAAATATGTTAAATTCCTTCAAATCATTTTAGGTAGGGTAGACAATACTTCCCGTTAAAAATTCTTTTCATTTTGTGGGATTTCCTTGGATATGGAGTTCTACGGTATTATGGTCTTGGTGTTCGGCAATAGGCCTGGTGCATACATGATAGGTGGATACGCTTACATATATGTCCCTCTGTAGGCTACAGAACAACACATATATACTGTATATTATACTGACCCGAGTACTGCTCGCCATACTGAAAAATTGGATATCCGTCTTCCTCGGCTCCTCACGGTTGAATGACAGCGACACCTAGGATGTATTTTCGGTGTGTCTGGAAATGTCGTTTGAAGAATGATTGGGGTTTGTACTTCTACTGTGGGGCGACAGGTATTTTTTGTCACTCTATGTAGTAGGGTAATGGAAATAGGTCAGCTTTGGCACAAGAGAATGAAATAGGAGCTATCAGCAAGTTGACCAACAGGCGTATAGCGGACCCAGTCATTGTTGATCGAGCAGCATTCACGTAGATTTTCCTGTACATTAGTCCGCTAGAACTCTGCTGCCATCTGTTGGCAATATGTGCGGCTGACTGTCCTATTGGTTGCACCCACCACTGTCGGTATGTCATCATACCACGACCGACGACCAAACACATGCTGAGCTCTTCGTCATCTTCCTCATAAATTTGATGTAGTAAGAAATTTGTGAGTTTCACCGCGGGCATCATGTTCAAGGACTTTTCTAGCACAATTTGAACGATGTCATTTCCGCTAATCATGACCACCGCACGCAACCACATCGCGCCGCGCCACGCTACGTCAAAACTGACATCCTTGGCGATATTTTCAACACATCGCACCACGCCGCCAGTGTGAACAAGGCTTTAGCCACAGAGTCAGTGCATTAAAAAATCTGTCGATGCATGGTGTTACAGTGGGGGGTTTCCATAATAATCAGTGGCTGCATGAATGACAGCATCAAGTAGTCCTTCTCGGAGCTCCGCGCCGTCAGCGAAACGAAAATTTCAACGTCGTCACGGTTAACGGATAACGAAGTAAACGAAATTGCGTTCGTGATTCGTAATCCATGACGGTTGAAAACCTCCCTATTACATGTATTCTATTAAAGAGTACGATACTGCCACTTTTTGCCGGCAGCCGGCGGTGATTGCGTCATTTCCGATACCGTAGTTTTGGCTTTTGCCCCAGTGTTAGAGAATGTATGACAAAAATGCAGTGCATACGTCTACACGGGGCGAGGTTGAAAAGCGGTAGTTTAACAACATGTCAATAGAGGTCTCCCTTAACGCGTGTATGTTTAGCGCAGGACAGGAAAGGAATACCTGCCCCTTTAAGCTGCCACTATCTTGACACACCTCCAATTTGAGTACGTATGTACGTACGTATGTTGTTACCTTTAGTGCGCCACCTAGATGTTAATGAACATCCTAACTATCGATATGACTTTTAGAGAATATTCAGAAAGAAATTCCACAATCGCCATGTACATGTACATTATATGCATCATTATACAGGGCTTAGAGAACTACTCTTCTATACTTATATCATCTACAGGTACCGTATAAGTACATGGAGTATGGAACTTTAATTTGACGCATCTTTAGTTTCAATTGAATGTATTCCTAAGTACCCCAGGATTTCTGTCAAATGACAAAAAAGCAACTGTTAGGCTGTTCACCCAAACGAAAAGCAAGCAATACGTTCGTTACATTCAGATCTCTCTGTAATGTTAGTCAGGAATAAAATACCAACACAAGAAGACATGTTTGTCGAAAACTACATCGGTGCAACTTCTACTGATTGTTTGAGAAATCGAAAATGTGAAAAGGCATTCAAGGATTGATCTGCCATAATTACTGATCTTCTTTACATATATTATATCGCTGTTCCTTCTTGTGAAATAACCAAAACCTCTACCATGTCTTTGCCGAGAGTAGAACTGTATGCTGTTCATTGAACCTGGAGATAAAAGAATGCTAATGTTTAGGGTACAGCAGAAAGCAAACCATAGTTCTAGGTGGTTTACATCAATGTATTTACACCTATTACATGTATCGCATGAAAATACAAAAATCAGTCCAGATGGTATTTGAGTTTAAAGGGATTGACTATCGCGGAATGCCTACATTAAAAAACGCAACTTCCTGGTCATTTGCATTCTCAATTCTAATTGGCTGAGAGACCAGAAGTTGCTGAGAGACGAAATGCCGAGGAGGAAGAGCGAAGTCTGCGCAAATCGCCGTATTCGACATTTTCAGTCAGTTTTTGATACGTTTTTCTTACATCTTTGCAAGGACGGGCCTGTATTTCATTCTTGCACTATCTTGCATCCAGAAAAGGACTGGCGGAACGGGAACTGGCCCTCGGTGGGCGGAAGTTGACCACTCCTCTCTCTCGATCATCGGTCGGTGGTACGACTAATACCGCAAAATTTTGCCTTCTCGGTATACCAGAAAGTCCAACCTCCCACATCAACTGGCGCATATCGCCTCCTACTCCATCATCGTCATCTTCTCTTTAGGATGCATCATCATAGTGGGGGAAAATTGACGAAGTGGCCGATATATCGGCGTAGGACAGAGAATTATACCTCGGTCACACTTCCACCGATTCTGCGAAGGATGTGTTTCCGACGCCCGAACGGGCTAAAAAAGGGGAAAGTGACGGGTTGCCGGCCGGTGAAGCGGTGAAGTATGCTTGTGCGGCACACCATGTGTGAAGGCCTACTGACTAGATTCGTGGCTCAGTCACAAATGCAGCAGCCGCCTGAGGATATCTTGACATCGGCAGGTTTTGCGACGTTGCGGCCTGGGACGGATTTTCTTACATTATATCTTTCACATATCCTTGAATAAGATGGTTTTCGAGCCCCCCCCCCCCCCCCCCCCCCCNNNNTGTAATCGGCCGATGTCGGCCGGATGTTTTCTCAACGAGTTGAAAAATGGTTGGCCCTTTACCGTCCAGTCCCCCACCGATGTCCCGCGGGTATCGGCCCGCTGTCCGTCCGGCACTCGGACGATTTTGTAGATCGCCCGGACATCCGAGGGGACTCGTTCGCACACCCGACCACTGTCCGAAGGATATCTGGGCCCCGGGTGACGGCCAAAAATCGTCCGATCTACTCGGTGCCTGGTGGGGCTGACGGGTGGCTGGTGGGAGCCCGACGGGCGTGTCAAGGATTATGAAGGATCCTCTAGCGAGCTGCGTTTCAGCCGGTACTGGCCACAAGAAAATAACTCCGAGTTATTTTCTTCCGATCACCTATAAGCGGCGTGCAACCGAGCTCAGGACAGCCGTAGATATCCTCGGGCCACCGGCCGGCAACCCGTCATTTCCCTTTTTTTAGCGCGTTCGGTCGTCGGAAACACATCCTTGGCAGAATCGGTAGAAATGTGACTAGAGATACATGTAAGTGCATTTTCCACCCAGTGACCTTGGTGACATCAAGTGCATTTTCCAGGGACGACGACTGTGAACATCGTCAAAATTTTCCCGTCTTACCGCTGTATTTTATCACATCGGTTTCGTTTAGGAAATTTGAAAATATCACGATAGGTCCCAGCCAACCAATAAAATGATCCCCGTCATCATCGAATCCGATGAGTAGTCATTTTTCATTCACCTCATTTCCCGTCCATCTACGTACTTCCTGTGATGATGTTTGGAATAGTTGAAATCTTCCACCGTTTAAACTTATGTAAAACGTGGCTTGATTCATGTCCTCCTCCACACCATGTGTGGCTATAACTACCTTGTTCCATCTGAACTCAATATTCCTGTCGAAATCTGAATTCCACTTCCACCTGCTGATTCTTCTTTCGGTGTCATACTGATATAGTGATATTCGAAATGTAACCCTACCTTTCTGTTTCCTTTTCAACCAGACACATAACCCCTTTCCTAATATTATTTCCTTAAAGATAACCATGGTCATCGGAACAAAACTACGAAACTTTATAAACATAATTAGAGTTCGTTCTCTCTGAATAATTGATCCAACAACGGGATCCGATTTGGCGCGGGCAAATGAATCACGAAATGACAAAACTCTCCCAAAAAGCAATGAGTTAACGTAGCCTACGTTACCGCTAAGCCTGTGAAAGAAAAGCCATTGTCAAGTAGATATTTACGATGTAATAGTATTCCCACAAGAACAAAATAAGACTAATAACAAACAAACACAAATCAACACCAATTCCCAAAAAAAATCAAGACCATTTTTTTAAAGTCCTTGTTGCGCCTACTTTTTTACAACTTTAGAAAGTTAGGGATATAATGCTGATCAAGATGCATTTCGTTTCATTGAAAAATTCCAACTGGTTAAAAAGTGGTATGGTGGTATGGTGTGTCGAATTCAAGCGTCTCCGGCCATGCATGTGTTCATCACACACAGGATTTATGTTCTAACGATTTGAAATACTGACTCGTGTACGATTCACATACGTGATACAGAAAGTTGTGCGATAAATAAAAAAAACATAATTGTGCGAGGTACCAGCAATTACATCCTTGTTGACGAGTCAAAACGGCTACTGCGCATGTGCGTGTTTCTGAGAAATCCCCATCACGATGACCTAGTTCTGAATTGGCACACATCATCCGTGTCTCATATATGTAGGGTTGCTTCGTCCACCTTCGACATAATCCAGTGGTTATAGGTCACCAGGAGCAGCGGTTGCAGATATAGGTCCTTACTGCAAAAAATCAAAAACAAAACAAAACACATTTCGATTGTCGAGTGTAACTTACCTGAGATTTTTGTCTTCTCCATTTAGTTTTAAGAGACCTTGAAAAATGGAAAACATTGCACAACCCCTAGACTCATAGACGTGAAAATAGAGCAACGGTTTTGTTGAATTTATCCACTGATTAATTCTCCTATATGTAATTTCGGGGCAGATTTGGCCGACTCCATGAACTCTTGATTTAGCAGAATTTTGTTCTATATTTTTTACTTTGGGGCATCACTTCTTTAACTCTTTGAGTGCCAAAGACGTACTGGTACGTCATTGAATTTTTGTGACATTTCAGTTCACCAGATGAACACCAGATGTCTCACCAATCTCTAATACTGTTCTATATGGCTCTTTCACTGTGGGCAATGGAATTGTGTGGTGTTTGGGACTGGGGGAGGCTGGGTGGTTGTGCTGCACCTCATTTTTCGGCAAAAATTGGCCTTTTTTGCAAAAAATATAGTTTTTATGATCTATTTTTTGGAAATGTTCCCTCAACAAATTCTGTTTTCATGGTTGTTTTCTTGAAAGAAGAGGTAGAAACAAACATTCTGAGGCCAATTTGGGGTGTCTATCTGAATTTTTTTCTCCTGAAATTTTGATGGGAAAAGCGGTGTAAACCCCCTGTATTTCCGGCACTCAAAGAGTTAATAATGTTAGACGAATTTGCTCACCTGACGGCCTGTACGTGGTCTTCGATGACGGTTTGGTGTGTCCAGTTGCAAAGCTACCTATGATTTGTATCATGGCGAACGTTGTCTTCATGGCTGCCATTTTCGTCGCTGATATGGTGTGACATGACCGAACAGCATCACTTGCGAAATCGGTATCATTTGCCGATCAAAAAGAACATGAACCGCAGAAGATCTGCAAGCTAAAAAAAAAGTGTCCCGGACGGGTGTAATCCATTCTCAGTCGACCTGACGACGATTAGCTTAAAAATAATAGCTAACCAATGTAGCAATTTTAATTTTCATACGCTATGAACAACGCGAAAAATGGCGACTGAACAAGGTCTGTGGTGACAGCAACACATGGTTACGATTGAGGTGCCGCCAGCCCTGTACCTCGATGAGCGCACAAGTTCTCACTTTTGTGATCTGATGTGTCTTCCTTCACCTGATGCCGTCATCAGTTTCGTCGTGGCGCCGGCAATTGTAGGTGTGGCCAGACATTAACTTTAATTTACCCTTTCGAAGCAACTGTTGGTAACATTGCACAGTCTGACAAGTTTCCCCACTCGTAGGCCTATCCGCGGAAAAATATGGCAATTGCGTTGATCAATATTCTATCCTAATCAAGTAAAAAACTCAGCGTTTTTCTCGATGATGTCTTCTCGTATACGCAGAAGTGAAATATTGATTTGATAATTGATTACCGAAATAAATACATTGAGACAAAGCAATGAGATACCCGCGTGACAAACTTTGCTGCGTGGTTGCTCTGCCATCGATCGACCCATCGCGACGTCATTGACGTCATTTAAACTGTTGACGTTGCATCATGAAAAAGTGACCTGAACATTTTCTACAGGAATAATGACTGGAGACAAAAACGTTGCTTTTATTGCCAACCTATCTCCTCATTTTAAGAAAAAAAAGCACGGAGATTAAAGAAATTTTCATCTGCTACAGGATGATGTAAGGTTTACTGTCAGGCGACCAACACCACCCCGGCGAATCAGTATCCTGAGCGCCGAGTCTTCGGCATGGCAAGTGCTGATTCCGAGTCCGTTTCTTCCTGAATCCCGCGTAAAATGGCGTCCTCGCCCGAGGAAGGACCAGAAAAAGATGTTCAAGCTCCCAAATGCCACAGTATGTGTAAGATTTTTGCAGTGCATTCGGATCTAGAGTGAATAACCTGCCGTAATCAGTTGCTTATTTTGAATGTATTTGCAGAATATTGTAAATATAAGCATCTGATCGCCACGGCCAGCCACACGGCTGTCAGTAGGCCTACGGCACGCACCAGGCATTCGAAGTTTTTCGTTCGTGACGCTGTCAGGAGCAACCGATTTCTTAATCAATGCTAGCATAATTTGCTACGCATATTGAGATCCGAATGCAAGTGTGATCAAGTAATCTTACCATGCTGATGAAGCAGGAGAGGTCGCATTTTCATCGCTGTCGTCTCTTATCGCGCGGGATTCAGGAATACCGGGACTCAGAATCTGCACTTGCCACGCCGAAGACGGCGCCCAGGATACTGATTCGCCGGGGTGAACACAAATGGGATATTTTCACGCCAGAAGTAAATGGAAATAACGTTAGAAAAAAGAAACTTCGGGCACATCGCTCGCAGCACCACGTTGTGACATTAGTTCCGCAGGTTCCTCATTCGATGAAATAACAAGATTCCTATGCCACATTTAACCGAATGGCCAAGAAGAGCAAAAACTGTCAGGGTTTGGAAATTGGACTGGCAAAAGAAATAATAATAATAATATAATCAGTAAAATGAATTTCTATAGCGCCACTTTGAAATGAATCGTCAGCGGCGCTTTACAATAATGGACATTGAATATAAAACATTAAATGTAGGATATAAAACATTGAAAGAAATTAGTTAAGATATTTGTTAAAAAGATAAGTCTTAAGCTGAGATTTAAAACTTGAATAACTGTCAATGGCCCTCAGTGCAGGCGGGAGTGCATTCCAAAGTCGCGGGGCACAGACAGTGAAGGCCCTCTCTCCTGCTGACTTCTTGGCCGCAAATTTCCACTCCAGAATGGGAGCGGAATTCGATCTTGTCGACCTCTTGTTGGACTGCGAAGTCAGGGAGAGATAGGTTGGCCCCGTACCATGCACAGCCTTATATGCAAATGACAGGACCTTGAAATCCACTCGCGCACGCACTGGGAGCCAGTGAAGTTGTTTTAAAACAGGAGTTATATGGTCATGCCTTCTAGTATTGGTGAGGAGGCGAGCGGCTTGATTTTGAAGTTTTTGGAGTCGATTGATTTCGTACAAAGGCAGACCATAATAAAGGGCATTACAGAAGTCAAGTCTGGATGTAATAAAGGCATGAACAAGCATGGTCAGGAGATCAAGTGGAAGATACTTTTTAGCTGCTGCGATTCTACGAAGATGGTAATAGCCAGTGGAGATGACATTGGAGACTTGACCGTGAAACGTCATTCCAGTATCAAATGTAAAACCAAGGTTTCTAGCAGTGGCGCTAGGTTTGATGATGGCATCGCCAATTTTGATAGAAATGTCATTTGAAACTAGATGGTTTTGGAATTGAGATCGCAGGAGCAAGAATTCAGTCTTCAGATCATTGAGTCGAAGTTTGTTCTGAAGCATCCACAAGCGGACGTTACAGAGGCAACTCTCAATCCTCGAGATGACGGAGGGCAACGAGTTAACATCAGCAAAGCTGAAGGCCTGCCAAATCTGAGTGTCATCTGCAAAGAAGTGAAAGTCAACCCGGTGGTCCTTCATGACAGCTGCCAGCGGCTGGGTATAGCAAGAAAAGAGCAAGGGACCCAACACACTGCCTTGTGGAACACCAAACTTCAAGTCATGGAGGTCCGAAAGACTGTCACCAACTTTAACTCTAAAATGACGATTTGACAAGTACGACTGAAACCATGAAAGAGCAATTCCACCGATTCCAAATGAGTCTCTCAGCCTGTTTATCAATATGACGTGATCGATGGTGTCAAATGCGGCTGATAGATCCAGAAGTACCATCACAGCGCCATCCTTACTGCGCCATCCTTACATCCTTACAGCGCCATCCTTATCCTTGTTGTTCATTCTTCGATATTTCTTTGAAAACCCACGATAGCAGATGGCATCAGTGCTCTTCTTGACGGAGCTCTGTCCAGTAAAGCGATTTTCGACACCAAGACCGAGCAACCTCGTCCCCAGGGGTATAGTTCGCTTTCTGACAATATGGCGGTCGCGTCACTAACCCCTGGCATCAGCTTCGGTTGTTAGACCAGGAATCTTGAACTAAGTATAGGTGGCAGCGCGAGTCACAATAATCAATTTGAAATACATGTACTTACTTGTGTTTTTTAAATCTTTTTACAAAAAATCATCAAACCTGGATATAGATGACCTTCTGGTTTGATCCAAAATATTTTGAAAATTTCTTTGGGTATATTCTTGGGTATATTTGACGGTTTCCCGTCAACCAATCACATGTGTTAAATCGAAAGCTGATGCCAGGGGTTAGTGACGCGACCGCCATAGAGCCTATTGTCAGAAAGCGAACTATACCCCTGGGGACGAGGTTGAAGACCGAGAAGGTGTAACATCTATCAGTGTTTCTGTCATTCAGTGTTCCTCCGCTGTGTTTTGGAAGTCGTGAAATGAGACACGTCTTCGTCTGTCCTCTATTTTCAAGTCGCGGCTCATTGCATCAGCCTATATTGTAGCAGAACACTGGCAGGCCAGGAACAACTGCAGATGTTACAAGGGCATTCTTTGTAACTAATGACTGTATTGCAAGGCCTAAGTGCTTCATGATTCTCCTCAACGAATACCCTGTAGGCCCTGCGATATGGTCATAAGTGAATACTAGTACACGAAATAATAGGGAGGTTTCGCAAGCGCCCGGTTAGTCCCTACGACGACGTTTATCTATTGTGTGGGTATACCCAAACAATAGATAAATGTCGTCGTATGGCCTAACCGGGCGCTTGCGAAACCTCCCTATTGACCAGTCCGCGGCGACAAATCTGAGTAATACATTTGTCGACTATTCTGCTTTCTTTGCCATTTTGATATGTTTTCCAACATGAAAATCACTCTGATTGAAATAATGGCCTATTTTAATGAAAAAAAGTCAGGTCAGGCTCTCTCTCATGTTGCAGTACATTCATGTAGAACATACGCCAACATCCCCTGCACAAATGTTCGCAAAATGTTCCAATACAAAAAGACATCTGGGCGTGCTCTACAATATCTTCAACAACGTCGGCAAATGTTGGCAAAATAGAAAAATACAGCTATACAGCTATTTGAGAACATTAATTTTGTGATAGAATATTTTACATGTAGGTTATGTTGGTATTGACTAATGAGAGATTAGTTTCCGATCATGTGACTGTTGTTGTGTTCGACTATACTAGTACCGGTACCTGGTCCTACCAACCTGCGCGCTGCCGTCGTGGCTTGTTTGGTAGGACCAGTATTGGCCGCCATTTTGGAGAAATTCTGCCAGTGACGTCACTTGGAAATTTTATGTAAATTTATTCAATTCTCAACACGGCTGACGTACCAGAATGCAGATACAGTGGAACCTCTCTATTAAGGACACCTTCGGGACTGACAAATGCTGTCCTTAATTGAGAAGTGTCCTGATTACAGAGGTCAAAAGAGCTGTCTAAGCCCGGTGGTCGAGTGGTTAGCGCGCTCGACTACCAAGCTGTACAATGGGTCGGCGCGGGTTCGACTCGGGGCGAAGGCATGTACAAAAAAGTTGTGGAACATTAATGCAGGGTCCGTCGGACTAAAAGCCGTGGTCCCTTGTACCTGAGTGTCTATGCCAGGGCAAGTAAAAACCCCACACAGGTCGACAGTAGCCTGTCGTGGACTCCATACCTCCGGCAAAAATCCAACAGGGTTACGACGCCGGTAATGATATGATATGATAAAATGAATAGAAATGACCAGTTTGGGAATGAACATTGGTGTCCTGATTAGAGAGCTGTCCTCCTGGCAGAGGTGTCCGTTAACGGAGGTTCCACTGTAAAAGGTAACCTCCATTTGACCCAGCAAATCCACCAACCACGAAGGTGTTAAAAATAGAAAGATATCAGCATAATAGTTCCTATACTTATCAGATTCACGAACGCTATAGGCACGACCGGTGCTAACATATGCAAAAGTCCGATGTAAAATTGTTAGGACCGGTTACCAGTCTAGGAGTCTTGGAACAGTCAGAACATCCGACAACATTTCAACCTCGTCCCCAGGGGTCGTTCGCTTTCTGACAATACGGCGGACGCTCACTAACCCCTGGCATCAGCTTTGGTTTTAAGACCAGGATCTTTGGTCTAAGTAGCCTATAGGTGGCAGCACGAATCAAAATAAATAATCTGAAGCAATTACTTGTGCTTTTTAAAATTCTTTTTACAAAAAATCATCAAACCTGGATATAAGTAACCTTTTGGCTTGATCCAAAATATTTTGAAAATTTGTTAGGGTATATTCTTGGGCATATTTGACGGTTTCCCGTCAACCAATCAAATGCGCTAAATCCCAAACTGATTCCAGGGGGTTGGTGAAGCGCCGCCATATTGTCAGAAAGCGAATGACCCCCTGGGAACGAGGTTGACAACATTTGTGACCCGTGACAGCAAAATGAGTCGGAATGCGCCGGAAAGAAGACCCAAGATGACACCAGAAAACAATTGCAGAAATGGACAAAGTCAAATTTCACAATGGGGAAACAATGCTGAAATCAACAAATCGTTGACTCACCTTGGGTCTCCTTCTGTGTGACTTCCGACACATTTTGCTGTCTTGTCACATTTGTTGGGCAATTTTGGCCATTATTGTTCAATATAAATATACCAACGTCTCGTCTCGGCTTAAAGGAGTTAGACGCCGAAGTTGTAAACAAGCTGGTATGTTTACAAACATGGTCGGCAAACTAGTTTTATTCCTTCGTGCAGGTGGCAGCACCCGTGATCGTTAGACTGGTTCCCGGTCCGTTGCAACTCACTCACGATATTCACGTCAGTACATATCACCGACAATAGGTGGCAGCACCGCAGGCGTCGTGTGGATAGAGAACCAGTGAGTGAGTGTTTAGGCTACAACTTGGACGTCCAGCTCCTTTAAGTTCATGATGACGTCGCAGGCCAGTGGTCGTCGAATGTATCGTGAGAATGAAGAAAGGCTAATAAGCATACAGCTGCATCCTTCGTCAGCTAATCAGGGGTTCTTAATGCTCGCTCCCTCCGTCACCGCATACTAACGTTTGTGTGCGATGACGAAGGAAGCCAGCGCGAAGAACCTCTGATATTCTCAGGACGGCATAACGGTATTTTATACCGTACGAGCTGCTAGGCCTACTGCATGCGTGTATGGCGTGTGTGTATCATCTGATCATGTTTATCTACCACCATGGAGGTATTACAAAGACACTTTATAATACCTCCATGATACGACGAACAAATATAGCCCCTATTAGCCGAGAGGTCAGTTTCGGGCGAGGTCTCTACGGACCGGACGATGATCATGATGATGTGGATACTGTTATTCGTGCATCTCCTGTCTGGTGTGTGTGGACAATGCACGGCGTTTCTGTGACGGCGGCCTGGCTGTGTCGTCGGTCGCAGCACGACCCTGGAGGGTTAGTGATAAAACCCGGAATGAAACGAAACGAAACGAAATCCGAAATGGGACTCAAAAGGAATAACGTAGAATAACGTAGGCCTAATTATTAAGTGTCATATGTTGCAGATGTATGCTTCCTCCTTGAGATTAGTCGTTTTTTCACACACACTGTTGCACGGAAACGATCCAATGGAAAGCCGCCCTTAGTAGGCAAAAAAAATCCCCGAAGTGAGTGCTGTAATTGGTTCAAGGTGGCGGCGCTTGATTCTCTCTTCAGACACCTTGACTGGCAATCTCATACCCAGATCTACCTCATCCGAGGATATCTCTGGCAAGGGCTACGACTTGTCCAGAATTTCTGGACAACCGCTGGCAGCGTGCCAAAATGTCTGTTTCACACAATATTTCGTTCTTCGATGACTGAAAAATATCATATAGGGCCTATGCCTAAAAAGCCTACCCCAAAACACGAAGTTGTTAGAGTATTAGAGCAATTTCAAACGAATAGTTTAGTTAATATCATGCCGCGGGTGCCAGCCACGGTGTGATTCGCCTCAAAATTAGTATATCGCGCATGTGCAGTATTCCTGAAGTCGTCAGCCCTTTCCAGTGGTGTTGTAGGAACGTAAACCCACTGGGGACGAGTTTGCTTGACTGGCACGAGCAGTTTATTTTAATGGGTACAAATTAAAAATTCGTGTACCTTTATGCCTCCGCCGAGTTGTCTTGGGCTTCCACTGTGGAAGTGGAATAAAACGATGAACACGTCGCGTACACGATGGTGATCAAATAGGCTTCCATGTTATACATGTATGATGACCAGGTGCACCACATTACGTAATGACTCGAGATCGGTACAGAAAAGTAAACCCGAAGAAAATAGTCGACCATCATCTGAAATCGCGATGATTTATATCATACAGTAAGTATCTGATATCACAGCAAGACGATTCAATCTGATAATGACCTGCTATATCGACGGCTTTTGAAACAACGAGCATAGAAACAATTTCAAACAAATTTCCTCGAAGATGGTTGTTTTTCTACCACAATGGAAGTATCGAACCGATTTACGAAATCAATGGATGGATAACAAAGAAGATTTTATGAATTACCACGATTTCTATGCCACTTTTAACCGTCTCCGAATGGCGAGTGATATTGGGTTTGAGATTGGCAAGAAATTATACAGTCCAACACAACCAAGAGGTGGACTAATGGAATGCGGTTGTTGCAAGCATGGGCTATATAATTTTGACAAAAGTGCCCAAAATCACATGTCTACACAGAATAGTGAAATCATGCAAATAAAAATGTAGCAAAAACATGTCGTTACAAAATTCCTTCTGTCAAATGCGGCTTTCAGCGGAATTTTTCGACGTTGATTACATTAGACAGGAAAATTAGCCACTACCTCTATATATGTTGGGACTAATTTTCTCTACCATATTGGTTTGCAGATATTCAATACAAAGTGTTGTCCATTTGGTTTTGGCCATGAGTCTACATGTATGAATTGGACCACAACATCGCAGCAGGCGTCCTTGTTTGCGTTCATGAAATGACGAGAACTACCCCTTTCGTTATAGCATTTTAGATTTTTAGAAGTTATTTTGCATCTCGTGTATTTTGCACATTACAGGTACATGTACATGTAATGAATTTTCGGGCCAACGATTTTCGCAAAACGTTACATCAGTCTGCAGTAAAATACACATGTATCGGGTGTGCAATTTCACTTCCATGAAAATCAGTTGATTCCTCAGTAAACCATCTTCGATAATCGAAGGCTGATCTGCTAACCACTGCGTTACATCGCACATACCCTTCGAGAAATAGACCGGTCCACGGCGTATCTTGGCACGATGCCAACTTTACCCGTCGACCAATCAGATTGCATTTTATATCGGGTCTTCGGCAGGGGCTTCGGTTACCACTATTCATACTACGTGGAAATTTTACAACGCTGGTTCTGATTGGCCTCCTCTTCTCGAGGCAGCGGATCCGTCGCAGACAGGTCAATTTCTCGAAGGGTGATATGGGATATAACGGAGTGGTGAGCAGATCGGCCTTCGCTTATCGAAGATGCAGTAAACAGATCTACCACGTTTAGGAACCCCCCGAAATACATCAACTGATTTTAAAAAGGTTCCTTTCCTACCTTTTTGTCGTATAAAGTGAAACAATGTCCCGTCATGTGCATTGAATCCGAAGTGTTTGATATTTTTATCGACGATGCGTGGAAACAGGACTTTAATTTCATCAAATGAACTCGTTCCAGGTGCAAGTTTGACACGGCCGTGAGAGGGATTGGGATTTTCCCGAAAACAAATGACCTTAGGACCTGGAAAAGCAATCACGCAAGGGAGACACACAGCCCACCAATAAATGAACCAGTCTTCTGTTCTGTAAGTACTTAGCCAATTAAGATGCTGTATTTTGTGTCTCACTGGCTGGTATTCCTTCCGAGGATCAGCGACTATGAAATATATCTCCTTTATTCTTTTGAAAGTAGCAATGAAGTCACGACAAACACTAACCCAAGTGGTCGCCAACGACACAGCCTTACGATTGGTAAGCAAAATCGATTCAGACATCTTTAGAATGTCATAGATTGTGGCTTTAGTAATACCATTTACACGGCAATAAATGACGAGTGTCGAACCAAACCAAAAAGACATCTTGTAGGTGGTTTTTGAACATACATTTTTGTCGGGTATCACAAGTGTTCCACGAAAGGTACCATTCCGTACATCGTACAGGTGATTAACAAATGAACCGTCCCCTTTCTTGACTTTTAGGGCAAAATATTTCCCATAACACGCATATGCAAATAATCCTCGTATATGCGGAACCGTGTATCTGTTTGTAAGGCTGAATATTCTATTGGCTAACTGGTAAACGGACAGGCTAAGAACTGGTGCCGTTTCGGAGCTTTGAACTCCACCAAGACATCCAGTTATTCTATCAAAAAACCACAATCGAAGTCCAGGAAGACTCAGCGGAGGCACGAACGGTGCCCGAGTTTTAAAGTGATACTGAATTAGCTTAATTTCCTACGGTACAAACACTTAATGAAAATTATTATTTTTTATAATAGAAAGGTTATGTAGGACCACTTTAAGCGAATCTTAACGGCACTTTTTTTGACATGACGAAAAATATCATTTCTCATGATAT
>NMRB01000367.1:329421-398417 GCA_002633025.1 Notospermus geniculatus | reverse complement strand
TCGACACCGTTATGAACACCGAAAAGTAGTGTCCTCGGAAAGGGAACACCGATTTTCGGTGTAAGGGTTACACCACTTTTTTTACTGTGTTGTCAGATGACGCCACTATAAACTACACCAACGTATTGTCACAACCGAAATACATGTTGGTCTCGAATTACAAAGGATGCATTAATTCGGCAGATTTTGATCTCCTCTTTCCTGGCTGCACCGATTATCAATTCCATGCAGGTCCCTGATTGCCAGTCTCAGATCGCGTTTCGCATCCCACAAGCTTTGAAAACGGATTTAGAGTATCCATTCTAGTCGATTACAAGCATTCGAAGGAGTATAAAAAGTACTGTTTATGGCTACACTGACCCATTCATGCCGTATGAATGTAGAAATAAGGAGGTGGAGGATTTGGTGACGTAGTCAACCACTGTGACATGAATCACAGAATGTAGTGCCGGTCATGTTTCACTACAGACGTTCATGTTCCCGAATGTCGACCGATACCGATTCTTCCCATTCACGAACTTGGATTTTCCTCACCGCCCTGCTTCTGAAGACGCCGAGTCAGCGTCTGTGGTCACGCTGTAAACCAAAATGGCACAATTTATATCGAGGGAGCTGATGTTCACTGCCAACCCTCCTGCGCAAGTCCAGCTTGACTACTTCCGGTCGTCAATACTAACATTCTATTGGTCTGCTGTAGAGGGTTCACTGCATCATTCCGAAGTGGCACCTGACGTGAGCCCATATTCATAAAACCTTGCCTAAATTTCGTTACTTGCTAAAGTACCAGTTTGTAGGCCTACAAGCCAATATCGGCCTACACAACTAGCAAGCAACCGAGCTGGTAAGGTTTTACGAATGCACGCCCAAATCTCCATGCTGCTGCATGCCAGTGTTTCGTTGAAATCACAAGGATCTGAAACTCCGCATCGCCATTGTCACGATAGGTGGCGCTCATTCCTCACAGGACGTAGTGAGCGCCACCTGTGAAACACAATGACGCATCGCTGGAGAGTGATGTGTCGTAAGCATTAGGCCTATTGACTGAATGAAGCCTGCATGTACACGTACACATGTACAGGTACATGGCAAGCACTGCGTGGACGTGTGTCTTCGTTGCAAGAAGGAGATAATGCAACTGGAGGGCGGCAGACCTGCTCATCCTATCACACAAGAAAAAACTCATGAACTTGAGAAGTATCGTGGGTGCTTCGCGGAAAGTCACAAAGGATTCCCCTATTCGCAATCTGACGTTTTATCTTTTTTGAAAAGTGCCAGAGATTGATTTTAATTCATCATTGATAAACCCCACGAGACGTCAACTATAATCTGGGAGATAAAAGCGGTGGAAAATGTATCGGTATGTCAAGTTTGTCGATCCAAATGACATAGGGGATACCTTCAACATGATGTCCCGTTAAAGTGCCACTGTTCGCATGAGGTATGTCTCATATCCCTCCCCTGGCGGCGGAATCTGGAACCAACGTCAGTCCGTCACCGGTTTAATATCCGATCCGCCGAACACAGTGTGAGGAACGCAATAGCTGTTACGAAAAGAGTGGTGATGATTCTCATTAACCCTCCGAGGGCCAACGACTGACCATTTATTTTATCCGTTTTTATTCTCATTTTATTCTGGGACATACTGTAGACCAGTTACACAGACGTCTGATTTATACTGTATACAGTTCTGCTGCCTGTTTATTGCATGTTAGATTGTCTCTGACTACATGTACATGCGGAGACAAAATTGTACAAGCGAGACTTATGAATTTTACATGAAGTCTTGTCAGCACGGGATGCGAATCAAGGCATGTACAATATTTATAAAATAACAGTAATACATGTCATTCTTTATTAGTGCTGAAAATGTACAGTGCATTCGTCCTACGGCAAAAAAACTCATACTGTCCAATTCATCATGGTCACTGTACAAATCACCGCGAGAATGCCCAGACCAGATCCAGCGAGTCCGCGGAGAGTCATTCATAAAGCAAGAAGCTGGCGTACAAGGTAGACCAACACAATCCAAACCCCCGCATCAATGAGTAACGATCATCCCTTACATCTATCATTACTTTTCTTGACATTCGGGGCCGCACGTGGAGTCTGTTTTGATCGTATAATGTCGATAAAACAGACAGTGATTTTACTTTAATCTGCCGAAGCCTTTCTGATATCGTATCAGGGTTTATAAGGTGATCGATTATATTTATAAAATCTTACAGTATCCTGATTTCCAATTGACAGAAACTTAGATTGGAAAAAAGTGCGTTGTGATGACATAATTAAACAAGAAATTCTACTGTTTGGCCACAGAAGCTAGCAGCATTCTTGCTTTTGCTGGCAATTTTTAAAACCACACTGTATTCAATGGGGACCCTAGCCCACTGCATCAATAGGTGTCACTAGTGGTTAAAACTATTGAAATGAAACTGACATCCCGGTCCTGATCAATTTCCCACACAAAAGGCTCCATTATATATGACCTGTTTACAATGTGCTGACCTCTATCGTAGTTACATGTATGATCCCGCATTACGAAGCTCTTGAAAACATCTGCACACGGGGCAGCTTTTCTTCCCTTCCATAAATCGCTAGCGAGAGCAAGAAAAGTTGCCTCCGATGCTGCGGCTTTTAGCAAGGAATGTCGTATGATTCTTTCGTATACAACCTATTTGGTGGCCACTTCCCAACAGAATGGCAACCGAGGCTACTTATCATCTCTTACGACTCATTAGACCCACGTTACTTCGAGATCGTCCCAAGGGTGTTTTTTGCAATGGACATACAGTATATCATCTTACGTCCAATCAACACTCTCACTGCCAAGGACAATTTTGACGAAAATATATACACAATATACATGTATATACATGTAGTTTATTCATTCAATATACTTCTGTCCTCATTTCACAAAAATGAAAGGGCTGGAAACCTAAGGGATAAACCAGCACAGAGTAATCCATGGGACAACTATTAGAATAGCTGTCACCACCACCCCCATGCATTGTGTGGGCAAAATACTAGTAGGTCTAAAATGACCGACTGTTAATTAATGCCCTGTAACGCTAACTTTATAGTGAATGATAACAATAGAGCACTTGGGCTGTTCTGTTTATTTATTGTGTAGGCAAATTGGGGCTAAAATGACCGACTGTGAACGCCCTATTGTAAAGCCAAGTCAGTGAATGATAACAAAAGAGCACTTGGGCTGTTCTGTTTATTTATTTATTGTGTGGGAAACATGCGGCTAAACTGACTGTGAAAGCCATTGTAAAGCCAATTAATGATAACAATAGAGCAACTTGGGCTGTTCTATGGGATCACTCTGTCCTGGTTTGTACCTTAAAGTTTCCAGCCCCTTTCGTACTTTTTCCTTGGCATTTAAATTATAATACGTGGACGCCTTAAGTCTTTAGTTTTACTTACATCTGATAATGACTCCATTTGGGCGTATGATGACAGGAAAACACACTTCTTTTACAATCTAAAAATGGAGTTATCGATTTCGGAGTATGAACTCATCAGGTGGAAGGCGTCTGTCTATAATTGCAGGTGACGAACTGCGAGACAGGTTTAAGATATCGACCCCGCAGGTCATCGAACGGCTGGATAAATCACCGTGAAGTGATCAGCCAGCCGTTGTCTCCGCTCTACCACGTGACGGTTACCGTCCAATCAAGTCTCAGATCTTCGGTTTGTTTTCAAAATCGCTGCTGGTGAACCAATCAGCGTGAACTGAACTAAAAGCATTCGTCGGGGGGTGTGGGTCCTGCTCGTCCTGCTGCTGAGAGAGAGAGTGAGATATACAGGATGTACAGATAACCTGTTGCATCCTGCCCTGCACATAGCTTATGTAGAAACAAGGCTTATGTAGAAACTAGAACTGTCAAAAACCTTCTAAACTTACTCTAAAATCACCGAAATGTTCAAACAAATGAAAATTCCTTCCTTTCCCCTCTACATATGAGTAAGATGAAGATAATCAGAAAATTTGAAGTCAATCTCTTTGGCCGTTTGGTCAGATTCGTGAACAGAATAAAAAGGGAATGAGAAACGAAAATCTCCTAAACTTGATCAAAATTGCTTCAAAAATCACTCAAATCTTCAAACAAATGAAAATTCCTTCCTTTCCCCTCTACATATGAGTAAGATGAAGATAATCAGAAAATTTTAAGTCGATCCCTTTGACCGTTTGGTCAGATTCGTGAACAGAATGAAAAGAGAATGAGTTACGAAAATCTCCTAAACTTGATCAAAACCATGCTAAGCTTCAAAAATCACCCAAATCTTCAAACAAATGAAACTTCCTTCCTTTCCCCTCTAGATATGAGAAAGATGAAGATAATCAGAAAATTTGAAGTCAAACTCTTTGGCTGTTTGGTCAGATTCGTGAACAGAATAAAAAGAGAATGAGTACTGTAACGAAAATCTCCTAAACTTGATCAAAATTGCTTCAAAATCACCCAAATCTTCAAACTAAAAATGAACATTCCTTCCTTTCCCCTCTACATATGAGTAAGATGAAGATAATCAGAAAATTTGAAGTCAATTCCTTTGGCTGTTTGGTCAGATTCGTGAACAGAATAAAAGGAAAATGAGTAAAGAAAATCTCCTATAAACTTGATCAAAATTGCTTCAAAAATCACTCAAATCTTCAAACAACTGAAAATTCCTTCCTTTCCCCTCTAGATATGAATAACATGAAGATAAATCAGAAAATTTGGAGTCAATCCCTTTGGCCGTTTGGTCAGATTCGTGAACAGAATGAAAAACTGCCAGAAACAAAGAAAGAACGATAGAACTCGTGAGAATCAATAAGACAACCACTGGTTGAGCGTACGCCAACGAGTTATTCAAGGCAGCGTGTTTTATTTGCCTTCCTCGTGCCTGAACTAAGCTTGTCCTAAGCTTGTACTTCTACGTCCTGGCGTGTGGCTCAAAATGCAGTAAGGGCGAGTACGGCCCAATTCATAGCTACTTACACACCGACAAGTCTGTGAAACGGGAAAAAAATCGGTATTTTCCGCCTCGCTGGTTCCAAAAAAAAGCATTGCTACATGTAGTTCCGCATACTGGCCGGCGAGGAAGTATAAATATCAGATATGTGAAGTGACATTTCCTGATGCCCACAGAAATCAAAATAGCCTACAGTGTAGGCTATTTTGATTTCTGTGGGCATCAGGAAATGTCACTTGCACGATGGTACACAACAGACCTCCTAACCTACAAACAAGTCAAAGTATCGGTAGAATCTATTTCGAATTCTATTCTAACCCATTGTCGATGGCTTCTACAACGTCAATACAAAAGTCGTACTCAGCAGCAGAATGCAAAATAATTTGATTCGGTGTTTGTAATCTATACGTTCGTTAAGGAGATGAGTTAAAAATCCATAAATATTTCCGTGTTGGAGGACTGATGGTTTTTTTATCTGTTCGTGGATAAATCCAGGCGATTCGTCTCTTCTATGCTTGTGATTAAGGACATGTATCATTAATTACTTTTCGTAGATACGATTTGTATTTATCGGTGATTTTTTGGGATATCTTGACTTGCTTCTTGGACGACCGTCTCGGTGTTAGAAGCCACAGTTGCAAGATACGAAATGCAAACATCGACCAATCAGAATGGATGTTACTGATGATTTCCCAGTATTCAATGGTAATCTGCATTGTCTTGCATCGAGGTCTTTGATTGGTTGGTTGGGTAAGATTACGCTTTGAGTTTTAGTGAATATTCTGGCTTCCACCCACGGCCTGTGGCTTTGACCATGTTGACCAGCGTTTCTGGTATATATTTCTTCGCCTCGATTTACGGCCAAGATAAAATCCTGACAGACAAGCCTCCAGATCTTTGATTGGTTGTATGGGTACGATTTTATGCTTTGATTTTTACTGAGTATTCTGACGTCCGTGGTCTCTGGTTTTGACTCTATTTCTGGTGCATGTTTCGTCGTGCTTTGAGTTTTACTGAGTAGGCCTATTCATCATCATCATCGTCATCAGGAGCGCATTATGGTCCTTTTGGACCTTTGCGCATATTCTGCGAGTATTCTGGCATCCGTGGCCTCTGGTTTTAACCAATATTTCTGGTGCATATTTCTTCGCCTCAGTTTGCAGTCTAGTTAAATTCTTGACGGGAGACGAGGGCCACAACAGGTCAAATGAGCAGAAACTAAGGCAGGATACACAGACGGATCCATGGAGTGCACGTAGTTCCATTTCGTCCATTAGTTATTGTCTGACCTGACCAGAGTCGCTTTTTCCTGTGTTTCTGCCTGTCAGCAATCTACATTTCCGATGTCGTCCAATATACACTGTATTTCATATGTCAGTATGGGAATCAACAAATCATCTTCATCGACAGGTTTGGGATCAATCCATCATCCAATTACATGCATTGTAAGACACCCTATCGCCGCAAAGGACTGGACAGCCGAAAGACAGCACTTACTTTCGTTCCCTGATCAGCCATTTTTACTTGCTGTTTTGAAGATAGCTGGTCAACAAATAAAAAAAAGTAAGTTGACGGCAACACTGTTGCAGAGAACCAAACAGGTTTGACCTTTCCAACAAAGATGGCGGTCCAAAAGTTTTCACCATATGACGTCAGAAGCCGGCACGCTTAGCTTGTCAAGTGCGTCTAGTCACGTCCTAATCACGGCCTAATGTAGGCCTATAACTTTCATGTGGGCTGCTTTGGGGTCATTATTTGTTAAGAATAGGCTGTACGTGTGTAGTTCTCTTTACTTGACTGGATCGGCGGGCAAAAACAGACACAGAAAATTTCGGCCCAGGACGCCGATGTGGTTACCTAGAAATTAACAAACGGCCGAATCTAAATATTCAAAAAGAATTGACAAGCTTTTCTTCATATTACCATAAAGGAATCAAACATAAAGGTTCAACTTACAAATTTAGCATTTTATAAATATGGACAGTATCCTTTAAACCTCAACAGATTTGCATCCTGACTCTTCCAAATGATAGGCAAGACCCTTCCGCGTGTTTAGTGCAAATTTTGTTGAATTCAGACTACATGTAGTTGATCTTATGATACAAAAGGACTGAATTAATGAGAACCCCACGAACGATGAGAACGCAGGGTCATCTGTGTACATGAATAGGCTACATTTGCACGTGGAACCCTAATTGTGCTGAAAATAGCCCTGTTATCCTTAGATATGCAATTCAAGGCATCAAGTTGACAGATTCATGTACCCCCACTATCATAAAAAAGGTTGAAGCCCCTGTCTATTACGTAAAGCCAAAAATTAGACAGTGAGAGACATCTGGTGGCAATACATGAAGTGTATCCCTCAGTTACTTCATCGTTCGCAGTTGAACCTTTATGTTTGATTTATTCATGATATCACCCCACACGACGTGGTTTCTAGTGTCAGGTGACACTTGTCTTGGCAAACATTTAATACATGTACGTTTCGTCACGGAAAGCCATTTGATTCTCACCAGTTCCGCTTCTGAGGAGGTCAGAGCCTCAGCCAATCATCGGTGTGCGATGGCAAATCGACGTGCCAATCAAAATCCGTGTTACAAATGCATGCCCGAAGACAAGAGAAACTGCCGAACGGCGAGTTGCTTCGCGAGTTGTGATTGGCTCGGAGGCAGGGTCAAGTAGGGGTCCGACTCATTTATAATTTATGCATTAACGCAAAAGATGACATGATTCGGACAAGGCTAAAGACGCAGCCGATGGTCTCGTTTGGACAAGATGGGGAAAACCCACTGGTGGAAGGGAGATTCGTTGAGTCTTGCTGTTATCCAAAATACAGTGCCTATGAAGTATCTCTGTTTGTTGGACAACAATATCGTTGCCTTTTATCAGCCGATGAGGCAACTTATGCATCACTGTCTACGAGAAATTTATCCTTGTCCGATTCGCCGGCGAACTGCCCAACGATAATTTGATCAAACTTTGACAGAAAATCGTTCAGGGCCTTGTTAGAGCCGCAATAGTTGTCTTGCTAGTATTTTTATGACTAGATAATTTGGCTGATACTTCTCAAAAGCTGAATTTTTATTCCAGTTTTTTAGTACGATTCAATGAAGGCGATGATCACGATACCAACTACATGCACATGTAATTGATGTAATTGGCATAATGCATCGATACACAGGCTGACTGAGTGTGTGTTCGAAAGTGAAAGAAAGAAAGAGGTGAAGAAAATGAAACGGGGCCAGTTTTACATACAACGGACTTGTGTTTACATGTAAGTGCACGGTATACATGTAGATGAGTTTCGCTGGCAGCCATCTTGAAAAAAATTAGGTCATCGTCATGGGGATTTCCCCACTTTAGGATGGGAGAACCAATCACCTGTCACTCTGGGAGAGAATTTCCATGGTGATGACCTAATTTTAGCAAGATGGCTGCCAGCGAAACTCATCTGTTGATAGGGTGCAAGTCCAGGAGCTGAGACAACCGCAACCCTAAAAGACTGTTGCCTAGGCCTACACATCCGGAGCTATCAGTGGTTCGTAATGCTCTCTCCCTCCGTCACCGGCATACTACAATGTACATAGGCCTACCCCCGCCTATGTGTGCGGTGACGAAGGGAGGAGTATAGCGCTGAGAACCTTAGATTTTCTCAGGATGGGTCAGCATGTTGGCCAACATTTCAAGGAACCATTTGCTGCCCATAAAACTAGAACTTCACCGGTGTTTTATGTACACTTTCCGTTAACACAGATTGTCAATTCAACCATCGTGTTGTCGATGGAGGTTTTGACCTTGAGGCCATCTTCCTTCTTTAGAACTCCTATTCTGTATCGAAAGCAGGTTTTATGAGTCAGAATCAGATGATTTCTGACGCAGCTGTTCCATTTTGTCCAACATTCCTTTCGCAGGCGACCATCATGTAGCCGCCTTAAAGCCTAGAACTTACCAGGTGTAACATCTGCCGGTGGTAAAGCTAAAGTTTGGGTTGTCTGATTCAACAATGGTAGAGGTGTCATCCGACCTTACACTTTAACCCCGGACTATCCTGAAACCTTTCAGTAGAACTCTGATGAGCTGCTCATTCAGCGCTACAATGTGAGCATTTCCGACCGGTATCCATTTATAACCTGGATGGGGAGGGACCAGTAAGGCGAAGAGTCTCACGCCACAGTGGGATTCGAACCCGGAACCCTCTGATCGTCGGAGACCCGAACCACTACACCACCGTGGCAGATGGATCGGCACGTTTGCACTAGTTTCCACATTCCACCATGCAATTTCTTTTCCTCTTCTATTATTTTATAAAAAATATTCAACATGTGTTGCCGTTTTTTCCTTTTCTATCATTTATTCCACATGTGTTGTATTTGCATGCCCGTCTCCATCTGTACTAAAGCTGTTGTCTGTAAGGTACATGTAGTGCGCAGCTGCATACCCACAACGGTATGCACTAAGATAAAAAAAATAATAGAATAAAATAAATGCATGGAGTGCTGCACCATTTTTAATGCGCGATATTTTTGTTACCAATTCAAACCATCAAACGTAGGAGCCACGCTTTCTTTGCAAACAAATTAACGGTCTTCAGCTTTCTTTGCAAACAAATTTACGTCAGACAACAGTGACTCGCCAGTCGAGCATTGAATCTGGTATCACTTTTGACAGTAGCCAATTAACGATGACAAGTGCATCATCCATTGGCAGGATATCGACATAGATGACTTAAATAGAATGGATCATCCATAGAGATATGCGTTAATAGTCGATTCTACTTTCGTTCTTTTTGAATCAGCCGGAGGCCGATCTACGTTTTTAGTGAGTAACAGGAATGAAAGGCGGGTGATTGTGATAGCACGGTCGCTCCAGCTCATATTTAAGCAGGATTTGGAGACATGGTTCTCACCAACCCCATCGAATTAAAACCGTACACTCTGTGAACTAAATCCGCGTTAGAATTTTCAATAGTTGTCACAAAAATGAAAAAAGTGAAGGCCAAGTAAAATTGCAGGGATTTACTAGGGTTATACATGTAGCTAAGCAATAAACCCGAACCCTTCTAGGCCCTGACTCTTCAATGGTAGACACCGCGAACCCTTACCCAACTTCTAGACCTAACTCTTCCATGGTTGATAACCCTAACCCTAACCTCAGCCATTCTAGGCCTAACCCTTCCATGATAGATAACGCGAATCCCTTCTAGGCCTGAAACGTAGGACCCTAGGACCCAAAAAGGCCTAAGATCTGCAATCAGTCTTTATCTTTGCCGGATTACCAGTAAATCTTCTTACGATTTAAAGGTCAGTCTATCACCAATCACAACAGGAATAGAAAGTGTCCAACATTGCCTATCTTCTGCCAGAGTTGGCTATGAATGAAACGAAGATTCTGCCTGTTTACGTCGAGACTGAGTTTCCGACCTTCAAATTAAAATTTGAGTCATAATCTGAATTAAATCTAACGGAATTTTCCCCGGTAATATTTAGAATGAGACTAATTTCGAACGAGATTGAGTTGATAGACTGTAACTTAGTGATAATACAAATAGATATCTATCATATATTTTACGCTGGCGCTACTAACAAGGTCTCTGGAGCGTTGTGGACATCAAATTCCCTATATATCGCCGACCAGGTTGCGAAACGCAAAACGCTTTCACAAACAAAGCATTCCGCATACTGTCGGCAAGGAAGTATGAATTAGACCTGAAGGCGAATTTATACTTCCTCGCTGGCCAGTACGCGGAAAGAGAAATGCTTTGTTTGGAACCAGTATGGCGTAAAATAACAAAGCAGTTTCCGTTCCGCATTCTTCGGTAAGGAAGTATGAATTAGACATTACGGCGAAGTTATACTTCCTCGCCGGTCTATACGCGGAACGAGAAATTCTTTGTTTAGGACCAGCCTGGCGAAAAATGACAAAGCATTCCGCATAATGATGGTCGGCGAGGAAGTATGAATTGGGTCTTTTAAACTCAGTTGTACTGAATCGCACTCGTTTTCTTGTAAATGTTACGTAACTTTCGGACTCGGGTTAAACCACGTTCGGCATTATCAATCTTTGATCAACATTTCTGAATATGCCAATTCAGGGCCCACAGCTTTCAAATGATAATCATCGTGTAAGCCGTTATTCTCCATATTCAGAAAATTTTATCAACAATTTGGCTTTTAGGAACGGTCAACCAAAGGCTCTTCGGATTCCTTTGCACTTGTGAAGTGAACGATAAGACTGTTTTAAAGTCTAGCCATAAAACAGGAGTGAAAATTGAATAATTGATCACACAAGTCAATAGTCAAGTTCTTTTCGCATGTGAAAGTGGTCGCCTGTGAACACATTAAGAAGTGTTTTGGGCTTTTTCTTTAGTTGTTCATGTCAAAGGCGTCGAACTGGAAAAATCAATAGCTCATTTGTCAAATTCTGCTTGTTGCTCTTTGAGATTTGGAGAGGGTTTTTTTCCTGGCTACTGCAGTTGACTTCTGAGAGCTTGTGACGGGAATAACACGTGGATTTTACTTTAAAGTATACAGCTTAAAAATATGGGAGACATAGTCTGGGGTTTGAAATGAGAATGAGTGCACCGAGTTTCCAGATAAGGCAATCCTAACAAACTGTATACATTTCGATTCTAAGTTTTCCTGTAGAAGATAATCATAGCAAACTGTATACATTTCTATTAAAGTTTTCCTGCATAACAGAAGGTATAATCCTACCAAACTGCATACACTGCAGAAGGTAGGCTGCATGCAACTGCAGAAGGTAGGCTGATCCTAACAAACTGATGTGTACATTTCTAAATTTTCCTGCAGAAGGTATAATCCTAACAAACTGAACATGTATGAATTTCTAAGTTTTCCTGCTGATGGTAATCCCAACAAACTGTATACATTTCTAAGTTTCCTCGCAGAAGGTAGGCCTAATCCTAACAAACTGTATAGATTTCTAAGTTTTCCTGCAGAAGGTAGGCCTAATCCTAACAAACTGTATCGATTTCTAAGTTCTCCCGCAGATGATAATCCAAACAAACTGTATAAATTTTTAAGTTTTCCTGCAGAAGGTAGGCCTAAATAGATTTCTATTTTTTTTCGTTCCACAAATGTTCTTGAATTTGTCTTCGTCCAAACAGTGCCTATGCCCCTCGCCTGTGGTAGGAACAATTCTCCCAAGTTTGGCGTCTCTCCACGCCTTTGATAAGGCAGGCAAACATATTTCTGACGTGAGACAAATCAAGTATTTCGCAAATAATATCATCCGCTTCTAAATGTTTCTGGTGATTGTCAGATGACGCCACTATAAACTACACCAACGTATTGTCACAACCGAAATACATGTTGGTTTCGAATTACAAAGGATGCATTAATTCGGCAGATTTTGATCTCCTCTTTCCTGGCTGCACCGATTATGAATTCCATGCAGGTCCCTGATTGCCAGTCTCAGATCGCGTTTCGCATCCCACAAGCTTTGAAAACGGATTTAGAGTATCCATTCTAGTCGATTACAAGCATTCGAAGGAGTGTAAAAAGTACTGTTTATGGCTACACTGACCCATTCATGCCGTATGAATGTAGAAATAAGGAGGTAGAGGATTTGGTGACGTATAGTCAACCACGGTGACATCAATCACAGAATGTAGCGCCGGTCATGTTTCACTACAGACGTTCATGTTGCCGAATGTCGACCGATACCGATTCTTCCCATTCACGAACTTGGATTTTCCTCACCGTCCTGCTTCTGAACGACGCAGAGTCATGATCAGCGTTTGTGGCCGCGCTGCACCCCAAAATGGCACAATTTATATCGAGCGGGTCTGATGTTCATTGCCAACCCTCCTGCGCAAGTCCAGCTTGACTACTTCCGGTCGTCGATACTAACATTCTATTGGCTCTGCTGTGGAGGGTTCACTGGATCATTCCGAAGTCGCACCTGACGTGAGCCCATATTCATAAAACCTTGCCTAAGCTTCGTTACTTGCTAAGGTGCCAGTTTGTAGGCCTACAGGCCAATGTACGCAACTAGCAAGCAACTGAGCTGGTAAGGTTTTACGAATGCACGCCCATATCTCCATGCTGCTGCTGGTGTTTCGTTGAAATCACAAGGATCTGCCAGTGAAACTCCGCATCGCCATTGTCACGATAGGTGGCGCTCATTCCTCACAGGACGTAGTGAGCGCCACCTGTGAAACACAATGACGCATCGCTGGAGAGTGATGTGTCGTAAGCATTAGGCCTATTGACTGAATGAAGCCTACATGTACATGTACATGTACATGTACACGTACACGTACACATGTACAGCTACATGGCAAGCACTGCGTGGACGTGGAGTGTCTTCGTTGCAAAAAGGAACTGGAGGGCGGCAGACCTGCTCATCCTATCACACAAGAAAAAACTCATGAACTTGAGAAGTATCGTGGGTGCTTCGCGGAAAGTCACAAAGGATTCCCCTATTCGCAATCTGACGTTTTATCTTTTTTGAAAAGTGCCAGAGATTGATTTTAATTCATCATTGATAAACCCCACGAGATGTCAACTATAATCTGGGAGATAAAAGCGGTGGAAAATGTATCGGTATGTCAAGTTTGTCGATCCAAATGACATAGGGGATACCTTCAACATGATGTCCCGTTAAAGTGCCACTGTACGCATGAGGTATGGCTCAGTATCCCTCCCCTGGCGGCTGAATCTGCAACCAACGTCAGTCCGTCACCGGTTTAATATCCGGTCCGCCGAACACAGTGTGAGGAACGCAATAGCTTTTACGAGAAGAGCGATGATGATTCCCATTAACCCTCCCAGGGCCAATGACTGACCGTTTTATCCATTTTTATTCTCCGTTCCTTCTGGGACACACTGTAGACCAGTTACACAGACGTCTGATTTATACTGTATACAGTTCTGCTGCCTGTTTATTGCATGTTAGATTGTCTCTGACTACATGTACATGCGGAGACAAAATTGTACAAGCGAGACTTATGAATTTTACATGAAGTCTTGTCAGCACGGGATGCGAATCAAGGCATGTACAATATTTATAAAATAACAGTAATACATGTCATTCTTTATTAGTGCTGAAAATGTACAGTGCATTCGTCCTACGGCAAAAAAACTCATACTGTCCAATTCATCATGGTCACTGTACAAATCACCGCCAGAATGCCCAGACCAGATCCGCGAGTCCGCGGAGAGTCATTCATAAAGCAAGAAGCTGGCGTACAAGGTAGACCAACAACACAATCCAAACCCACATCAATGAGTAACGATCATCCCTTACATCTATCATTACTTTTCTTGACGTTCGGGGCCGCACGTGGAGTCTGTTTTGATCGTATAATGTCGATAAAACAGACAGTGATTTTAGTTTAATCTGCCGAAGCCTTTCTGATATCGTATCAGGGTTTATAAGGTGATCGATTATATTTATAAAATCTTACAGTATCCTGATTTCCAATTGACAGAAACTTAGATTGGAAAAAAGTGCGTTGTGATGACATAATTAAACAAGAAATTCTACTGTTTGGCCACAGAAGCTCGCAGCATAGGGCAACATTCTTGCTTTTGCAGGCAATTTTTAAAGCCACACTGTATTCAATGGGGACCCTAGCCCACTGCCTCAATAGGTGTCACTATTGGTTAAAACTATTGAAATGAAACTGACATCCCGGTCCTGATCAATTTCCCACACAAAAGGCGTCCATTGTATAGGACCTGTTTACGATGTGCTGCGTTCTATCGTAGTTACATGTATGATCCCCCATTACGCAACTCTTGAAAACATCTGCACACGGGGCAGCTTTTCTTCCCTTCCATAAATCGCTAGCGAGAGCAAGAAAAGTCGCCTCCGACGCTGCGGCTTTAGCAAGGAATTTCGTAAGATTCTTTTATAGACAATCTGTTTGTTGGCCACTTCCCAACAGAATGGCAACCAAGGCTACTTATCATCTCTTACGACTCATTAGACCCACGTTACTTCGAGATCGTCCCAAGGGTGTTTTTTGCAATGGACATACAGTATATCATCTTACGTCCAGTCAACAGTCTCACTGCCAAGGCCAATTTTGACGAAAATATATACACAATATATGTATATAAGGCAAAGTGGGGTAATAGTAGCCCCGGGGTAATAGTAGCCCCTAGCCTGGTTTTTGATTGATATTCCTGAAATGAATGAATCAATTNCCCTGACTCCTACTTTTGAAATGGCTCTCAGATGCATATTATGGGTTCCTGTGCCATGAATTTCAAGTGATGCTGTCAGAAGAAGTGCCACAACAAGATTCGGGCTGATTTTTTGCTGTCCCTCAAGAAATAACCTGTGCAGTTTACAAAATAGGTGAAAAGGGGGCTACTATTACCCCACTTTACCTTACATGTAGTTTATTCATTCAATATACTTCTGTCCTCATTTCACAAAAATGAAAGGGCTGGAAACCGAAGGGATAAACCAGCACAGAGTAATCCATGGGACAACTATCAACTATCAGAATAGTTGTCAGCACCTCCATGCATTGTGTGGGCAAAATAGGTCTAAAATGACCGACTAATGCCCTGTAACGCTAACATAGTGAATGATAACAATAGGGTACTTGGCTTGTTCTGTTTATTTATTGTGTAGGCAAAGTGGGGCTAAAATGACCGACTGTGAAAGCCCTATTGTAAAGCCAAGTCAGTGAATGATAGAACACTTGGGCTGTTCTGTTTATTTATTGTTAGGCAAATTTGGGCTATGAGCGACTGTGAAAGCCCTATTGTAAAGCCAAAGTCAGTGAATGATAACAAAAGAGCACTTGGGCTGCTGTTTTGTTTATTTATTGTGTGGGAAACATGCGGCTAAAATGGCCGACTGTGAAAGCCCTATTGTAAAGCCAAGTCAATGAATGATAACAAAAGAGCACTTGGGCTGTTCTGTTTATTTATTATGTATGAAACATGCGGCTAAAATGACCGACTGTGAAAGCCCTATTGTAAAGCCAGTTAATGATAACAATAGAGCAACTTGGGCCGTTCTATGGGATCACTCTGTCCTGGTTTGTACCTTAAAGTTTCCAACCCCTTTCTTACTTTTTCCTTGGCATTTAAATTATAATACGTGGACGCCTTAAGTCTTTAGTTTTACTTTCATATAATGACTCCATTTAGGCGTATGATGACAGGAAAACACACTTCTTTTACAATCTAAAAATGGAGTTATCGATTTCGGAGTATGAACTCATCAGGTGGAAGGCGTCTGTCTATAATTGCAGGTGACGAACTGCGAGACAGGTTTAAGATATCGACCCCGCGGGTCATCGAACGGCTGGATAAATCACCGTGAAGTGATCAGCCAGCCGTTGTCTCCGCACAGCCACGTGACGGTTATCGTCCAATCAAGTCTCAGATCTTCGGTTTGTTTTCAAAATCGCTGCTGGTGAACCAATCAGCGTGAACTCAACTAAAAGCATTCCATGAGGGTGATGTGGGTCCTCTTCTTCCCGCTGCTGAGAGTGGATATTAGACCTACATTGTACATGTATACAGACTATCCGGATAACTTGTTGCATTGTCTAGCAAAAACATTCTGCCCAGCACAAGGCTTATGTAGAAACTTGAACTGTCAAAAACCTCCTAATCTTGATAAAAAAATCGCTCCAAAATCACCGAAATCTTCAAACAAATGAAAATTTCTTCCTTTCCCCTCTACATATGAGTAAGATGAAGATAATCAGAAAATTTGAAGTCAGTCTCTGTGGTCGTTTGGCCAGATTCGTGAACAGAATAAAAAGAGAATGAGAAACGAAAATCTCGTAATCTTGATCAAAATTTCTTCAAAAATCACTCAAATCTTCAAACAAATGAAAATTCCTTCCTTTCCCCTCTATATGTGAGTAAGATGAAGATAATCGGAAAATTTGAAGTCGACCCTTTTGGCCGTTTGGTCAGATTCGTGAACAGAATGAAAAACTGCCAGAAACAAAGAAAGAACGATAGAACTCTTCAGAATCAATATGACAACCACTGGTTGGGTGTTCGCCAACAATATTCAAGGCAGCGTGTTTTACATGTATTTGCCTTCCTCACGTCCTAAGCTTGTATTTCTACGTCCTGGCGTGTGGCTCAAAATGCAGTGAGGCGAGTACGGCCCAATTCATAGCTACTTACACACCGACAAGTCTGTGAAACGGGAAAAAAATCGGTATTTTCCGCCTCGCTGGTTCCAAACAAAGCATTGCTACATGTAGTTCCGCATACTGGCCGGCGAGGAAGTATAAATATCAGATATGTGAAGTGACATTTCCTGATGCCCACAGAAATCAAAATAGCCTACACTGTAGGCTATTTTGATTTCTGTGGGCATCAGGAAATTGTCACTTGCACGATGGTACACAACAGACCTCCTAACCTACAGACAAGTCAAAGTATCGGTAGAATCTATTTCGAATTCTATTCTAACCCATTGTCGATGGCTTCTACAACGTCAATACAAAAGTCGTACTCAGCAGCAGAATGCAAAATAATTTGATTCGATGTTTGTAATCTATACGTTCGTTAAGGAGATGAGTTAAAAATCCATAAATATTTCCGTGTCGGAGGACTGATGGTTTTTTTATCTGTTCGTGGATAAATCCAGGCGATTCGTCTCTTCTATGCTTGTGATTAAGGACATGTATCATTAATTACTTTTCGTAGATACGATTTGTATTTATCGGTGATTTTTTTTGGGGATATCTTGACTTGCTTCTTGGACGAACTTCTCGGTGTTAGAGGCCACAGTTGCGAGATACGAAATGCAAACATCGACCAATCACGATGGATGTTACTAATGATTTCCAAGTAATTCTGCATTGTCTTGCATCGAGGTCTTTGATTGGTTGGTTGGGTAAGATTACGCTTTGAGTTTTAGTGTATTGTTTCCACGGCCTGTGGCTTTGACCAGCGTTTCTGGTGTACATGTATATTTCTTCGCCTCGATTTACGGTCAAGATAAAATCCTGACAGACAAGCCTCCAGATCTTTGATTGGTTGGTTGGGTACCATTTTATGCTTTGAGTTTTACTGAGTATTCTGGCGTCCGTGGCTTCTGGTTTCGACCAACATTTCTGGTGCATATTTCTTCGCCTCGATTTGCTGTCTAGTTAAACTCTTGACGGCAGACGAGGGCCACAACAGGTCAAATGAGCAAGAACTAAGGCAGGATACACAGACGGATCCATGGAGTGCACGTAGTTCCATTTCGTCCATTTGTTATTGTCTGACCCGACCAGAGTTTCGCTTTTTCCTGTGTTTCTGCCTGTCAGCAATCTACATTTCCGATGTCGTCCAATATACACTGTATTTCATATGTCAGTATGGGAATCAACAAATCATCTTCATCGACAGGTTTGGGATCAATCCATCATCCAATTACATGCATTGTAAGACACTCATAGTCGCACAGGACTGGACAGCCGAAATCCACTTCAACACTTTCGTTCCTGAGCAGCCATTTTTACTTGCTGTTCTGAAGATAGCTGGGCTGACAATGCAACAAACAAAAAAAATAAGTTGACGGCAACACTGTTGCAGAGAACCAAACTGGTTTGACCTTTCCAACAAAGATGGTGGTCTGAAAGTTTTCACCATATGACGTCAGAAGCCGGCGCGCTTCGCTGGTCAAGCGGGCCTTATCACGACAAGTAGGCCTATAACTTCCATGTGGGCTGCTTTGGGGTCATTATTTGTTAAGAATATGCTGTAGTTAACTCTTTACTTGACTGGATCTGCGGGCAAAAACAGACACGGAAAATTTTGGCCCAGGACGCCGATATGGGATTCTCCCGTATTTTAGGAAGCTCGTTTGGATCTAACTTCTTGGAATTGAATGACAACAAGTAGACGGATCATCGTTACTTCTTCGCTTACGTCACAACACCCACAATGAGGACGTTTTTCCATTCGTCACAAATTTCAGTCAGTTCGCCTCGAGTCAATCTCAGTCTGCGAACATGATACTAAGTACCATTGAAATGGAGGAATTGTTTCCACAGTGAAAGTTAAAGAGTTCGTCTAATTGGTTTTTGAATCAACAAGGCGTCAGTTGTTGAACTATCGACAATTTAGTAATAAGAGCAACCACTGGTGACTAGCTATTCAATTTAATGCTGGGGATGAAACTTTTGGAGGAATTTGGTATGACAGTACATCCACTCACTGAAGATGAGGTCAATTTCATCTTTTGTGGTCAAAAACTTAATTTATCTAAATATCTCGCAAATATGGAATCTTGACCATATTGGGCCTTGCTGTCACGAATAACTGCCATGAACTATGGATCCGAATGCATGAGACATGGCTGATAAAGTTAAAAGGCCACGATATTGCCACTTTTTGTTGACAGCTGGCGCCACCGGCGGTGATTGCATCATTCACCAATACCGTAGTTTTTAGTCTCGCACCGCCAGCCTCTGATCTCGCCCCTCGGTTGGCCGAGGGTCTGGCTGCGCGAGACTACGTAGTTTTGCATTCGTCCTATAAATGTTGAGAACGTATGATCTACAACGCATGCTTAACTTGGATACCCTAGGAACGAGAGTTACTCAACATGGGGCGAGGTTGATAAGCAGTAGTTTACAACACTGTTAATAGAGGCCTGCCTTAACACGGGGGTATGTTTCGCGCAGGATAGGGAAGAAATACAGTGTTCTTTTACCTGGTGTATCATTTTAAAGGCCAATTTAAAATCTTCAAGGTGTGCAGCGTTGGCACAATCTATAGCTAGGAATCCACTGCCGATTTCTGCGTTGCGACTTGCTTTGCAACCTGCTACCTGCGATTGAGTGCGATCGCGAGGAACTGATACCGGTCGCCGACCGATTGCCGACTGAAATTGACCACATCTTCGCCATTGGTGGAAATCACGTCTGGCGAGTCCACTACGGCAATCGATTGCCCAGTTGCAACGCAACCCAGTTGCAAAGCAAGTCGAAACGCAAAATCAGCTTGAAAATCAGTGGTGGATTTTTAGCTTAAAGGAGCACGGTATTGGATTTCAAATGCGTTCTTTCACTGCCGACGTAGAGGGAGCCACCTAGCGGCAGTAAGACGAACTACAAAAATGCATTACAAAATGTACGCAGTAAATCGGGTCATTCGCCGAGATGTAGTCAGACCCTTGGATTGGAGAGTGGCGCGGTGGCGCCGGCTGTCGAGAAAAAGTGGCAATACCGTGCTCCTTTAAGATTTCTTTGGAAATGAACATTCAGTGCCTACATGTATAGAGCTTAAATGTAGGGAGCCTTTGTAGGGCATATTCAGGAAATTTGTTGAAAATTGGACCGAATACACCAGGTATTAGTTATAACGTTGTAATTGACAAATCATGAATTCTTTTCCTTTTGTTTCCTAATATAGATTTCCTTTGATCTCTAGATAATTACTCGACATTGCCAACGAACGAAGTTTCTCTAAATAGAAACGGCTGAGTAAAAGTGGTGAAAATAATTATCATTTCGTGTACTAACCTCCTTTGAGGAGTTGCCATTTTGTTATAGCTTTCAGATGAAGTCACCATTGTCTTTTGAAGTGACCATTGCGCAGGTAATTTGGTGGAAGTGGAATGTGACAGACACGGAGATGGCCCTCGGATCGATGAGGTAAACACATCATAAAACAGGCTATTATAGATTTACCACATTTCTCACTGTAGAAATTATACGATCGCCTAATTGGTTAAGCTGTAAGAGATATTCCCACCCCATGTAGAAACTAATTGCTAACTGGTTAGGGATAGGCTAATACCAGCACATGTTTTCCATATCCATACCCAGTAGAAATACATCCTCAAAATAATTAGGCTGTTACTCAAATTGACGCAAATTTTCGAATCTCCAACTCTTTGGTTCCCTGATAGAAGCCACGCGATGGGCTGTTACGGAATTCTCAACGTCTACTTTTGATGTCGTACAATATCAAACTGTACGGGCTTCAAGAAACCCGTGTCTGAAAAACACGGGTTTTTGAAACACGGCAAACTCGCCGTGCTTTTCGAAATCCCTGTGTTTTTGTTAGTTCTTAGCACGACTACAGATGGCGCAGCCATTACGGGACGTCGTTTTCGCGCCTCCAACAATCTGTGCCAATACAGAAATGACCGAAGAGTCAGTGCATGCAGCGCACTGTCGCCGGGCTACTTAACTACAATATAACTCGCCGGGCTTTTCGTGCACACGGGTTTGACATGGGTCTGGAAAAACACGGGTATTTTCAACAGGTGTCCGTAGCTACTGTGAATGTTGGGAAATTGTTGCCAGTGTTCACCGCTTTTATCCATCGGTAAATGCCATGCATCTCACGATATTTGGTGACTTTCGTCCTCATCAACCCCAGGCTATTGTTCCTACATTAGATGAAGTCTTAGAAATGGTAACTGGTTGTTGACGAAGGATATTCCTTATGCGCCAAAGGGTGAAGAAGGTCGACTTGATCAAAGAACGTGATACTTTAATGTAAACAAGATAGGGTTGAACTGATAGCCATTGGTCATATGTAACAAGGAGCACCGTCAATTATTCTCTATATGAAGATCAACCAGGCGAACATCTCAAACTGTAGTCATTGCTGCCCTTAGAAATGCGATTCTATAGTGTTTAAGTTAGTCGAATGATAAATGATCAAACATCTTAAAACTGTCTACTTAAGACGTAACATTTACTGTCAAAATTTCAAGTAATGTTGCAGTCAATAGTGAGTTTAAGAAATCGAACGATAAACGTTAACTTTACGACAACGTAATTTTTCATACTGCGAATTCGCCAGATTATACATGTATATTGCATTTTCGGTACAAAAAGTAACGTTGTCGTAAAGTTAACGTTTATCGTCTGATTTCTTAAACTCCCTAATATTAAAATTTCTTAGTCAAAGCCCCTACCCTCTGTATTGAATTTTGCGGTATTTTCAAAGTGTTAAGAGAATGCAGGTAGAGGTCTCATTGCTTTGTGAATGTCCCCAAAATGCTTGCCTGATACGTACTTTAGAGATTTAGACCTAGTTTTCAGCACACATTAGGGAGCGCGGTGGCATAATGGTTAGGGCTGAGGACTCGTGATCGGAAGATCGCGGGTTCGATCCCCGGCCGTGCCACTCTGTAACTCTCAACTGGCCTGAAATGTCCATCGTGTGCGCTATATTGTGGCTGCCCTTTGGCTTCTACAGAAAGGTTTCTGAATCATAGGCTGGGGTAATAATGTGTGAAGCGCTTAGAGAGCGTAAAACGCTATGAAGCGCTATATAAGAAGTCGCCATTAACTCGCCATTAAAAACTGCTGGCAGGGCCCGAAAGTATTCAGTACATTTTACACTCTACGTCGGCGAACGGAAGCAATTCCTGAATTGAGTGCAGTGTCGCTTTAAAGGGCCTCTAGAGGCAGCCCAGCATGGCTGGGGAAAACCCCGGGGAAAACCCAGGTTCAATACCTCGTAATGGTGATTAACGTTAAAGTGGCGCCGCCTAGCTGAAGAACCGGTACTGATAGTAGCCTAATGGCGAGCTGCCTCTAGAGGCCCTTTAAGTTGGTCGAATAATAAATGATCAGATATCTTAAATCTAGCTATTTAAGATGTAACATTTATTGTCAAAATTCCAAGTAAAGATTGCAGAGTTACATGATTTCTTCGTTAAGTATTTATTGCAGTTTCTTGACGCACTCACATAAAAAGGATAATACGAACATTTTGTAAAAAAATCACAAGGCACCTTTTTGATATTTGATATTCTTGAAGTATAAGTTTTTGTAAATTTTCTCACAGCTGATATCTCTGCGAGGGACACTTTATGTGAATAAACACCTTTNACTCGCCGTGCTTTTCGAAATCCCTGTGTTTTTGTTAGTTCTTAGCACGACTACAGATGGCGCAGCCATTACGGGACGTCGTTTTCGCGCCTCCAACAATCTGTGCCAATACAGAAATGACCGAAGAGTCAGTGCATGCAGCGCACTGTCGCCGGGCTACTTAACTACAATATAGTAGTGTGACCTCTCGCCGGGCTTTTCGTGCACACGGGTTTGACATGGGTCTGGAAAAACACGGGTATTTTCAACAGGTGTCCGTAGCTACTGTGAATGTTGGGAAATTGTTGCCAGTGTTCACCGCTTTTATCCATCGGTAAATGCCATGCATCTCACGACATTCGGTAACTTTCGTCCTCATCAACCCCAGGCTATTGTTCGTACATTAGATGAAGTCTTAGAAATGGTAACTGGTTGTTGACGAAGGATATTCCTTATGCGCCAAAGGGTGAAGAAGGTCGACTTGATCAAAGAACGTGATACTTTAATGTAAACAAGATAGGGTTGAACTGATAGCCATTGGTCATATGTAACAAGGAGCACCGTAAATTATTCTATATGAAGATCAACCAGGCGAACATCTCAAACTATAGTCATTGCTGCCCTTAGAAATGCGATTCTATAGTGTTTAAGTTAGTCGAAGATAAATGATCAAACATCTTAAAACTGTCTACTTAAGACGTAACATTAACTGTCAAAATTTCAAGTAAATGTTGCAGTCAATTTACATGATTTCTTCGTTAAAGCCCCTCGGTTTTGAATTTACGGTATTTTCAAAGTGTTAAGAGAATGCAAGTAGAGATTTCATAGCTTTGTGAATGTCCCCAAAATGCTTCTCTGATATCAAAAATAGATAATCTATTTTTGCTGATATGTACATGTATACTTCAAGCAAAGAAAAACTCTAACTTCAGCTATACTTTAGGCTCAAGTCCGACCCTTGCGTACGGCCCTTTGGGCGGTATGCACCAAACGAAGATAATCTTCAACTGGGGTTGAGCCACAACTTTTCAATTGTTCAGGTTTACTGGGGTATGATCTGACAATGGAAAAGTTGTGGCTAAACCTGAGTTCAAGATTATCTTTGCTTGGTGCATACGGCCCTTTGCGTCTAGTTTTCAGCACATATTGAAAAAACTGCAGGCAGAGCTCTAATGTATTCCGATAGATCATAGTACATTTTACATTCCACTAACGTTGGCGAACGAAAGCAATTCCTGAATTGAACACAGTGCCGCTTTAAGTTGGTCGAATAATAAATGATCAGATATCTTAAATCTAGCTATTTAAGATGTAACATTTATTGTCAAAATTCCAAGTAAAGATTGCAGAGTAAGGCAAGGGATACACTGAACGCGATTTACCCATCGCGCGCGTTGTTTCTTTGTTATTTCATGCCGCAATGCCTCCGAAACAAAAGAGATTCGTGCAAAAAATCGCGCGCGATGGGTAAATCGCGTTCAGTGTATCCCTAGCCTTACATGATTTCTTCGTTAAGTATTTATTGCAGTTTCTTGACGCACTCACATATTAAAAAGGATAATACGAACATTTTGTAAAAAAATCACAAGGCACCTTTTTTGAAATTTGATATTCTTGAAGTATAAGTTTTTGTAAATTTTCTCACAGCTGATATCTCTGCGAGGGACACTTTATGTGAATAAACACCTTTGGTTCGTTCGTTTTTTATTTTTTTCGTGTTCCCAGTATCGGCAAGAAAGAATCGTTGCAAATCTTGTCTAAGACGATGACCAGAAAAGGTTACTACTAGTAACCTCTAGTAACTAGTGAGGTTTCGCAAGCGCCCGGTAAGGCCATACGACAACGTTTATCTATTGTTTTGGTATACCCACACAATAGATAAACGTCGTCGTAGGGCCTAACCGGGCGCTTGCGAAACCTCACTATTATAGAAAAAGGCGTCTTCTATCAACGACTCCGGTGCCGATGTTCAAATTGTAATGTGTTGTTTATTTTTTTTATTGTTTTTATTTTATTTTATTTTTTTTATTCTATGACTTGCCACTTCGGTTCAAACTGCCAACTGCCGCAGTGAAATTACGTTAAAGAAATTTAATTTGTAAAATCACTGAAAAAAGACAGTCCCGCAGTCATTTTCGTTCGAAATATCATTTGCTGAAAAATTATGATTCTCACTCTCGGGGTAATTAAATATCAAAAGGAAACCTAAAGGCAAGCACCAATTTGTGGTTTTATTACAACGTGTATTTTGTTATAATTTGTCATCATCTGTGTAATTCCAAAAAGATATGAGGGTAGAAAGGGTGCAAGAATATATGTAGAAAGACGTAGTTCTGGTCCAAAATCACCAGCGTGTCGAAAGAAATAAAATATATTAATTATAAGCGAGCCTCATACTTACAAATTTCTATTACTATTATGACGATAATAGCTAAAAACTAAGGTACATCTACGATGTAGCCCTCGCCCAATCGCTCACTGAGTGGGAATTCACCGCGCATTAACACTTATTTTGAGAAAATGTGAATTTACCCTGCATTAAATTCTTCTTTTCGTCTGTTCGTACAGACGTTTTTTGTTTTACATTGATGCCAATGGCACAATTTTGCACTAAATGGACATCGAGTTGCTGCAAAGTCTGAGTACTCTGTTTAAAAGCAAAGTGCAGGTGGCAATGACGTTGTTCTCAATCCATAAGTGTCATCTAACGTTAGTTTTTAAACGGCATAAAATTTCAAATTGCAAGTTTCGTGCTCAAAAAGTGATGAACTGTAGGCCTATTTGACATCTGATACTGTCCTGTGAAGTGAGGGCCGGCGGTTATTTTCAGAACCACCTTGTACTATTTATACAGTCTATTCTGCCAACGTTGCCGAAAATTCCTCTGATGGTCATTTTTTATTGAAAAATGACTACGACCGAAGATGTCAACAATAACAGCCATAAAGTCCGGCAACATCTAACTACGACCCAATGGAATGCGGAAGTCATGTAATGTGGCAGAGTTTTGCGGTTTTGATCATGCCTGTCGACCATTTGTGTTCGTTCCCCGATTGTTCGCGCTGTGCACCGGTTACTCAAGAGTGTGATTAAAGGTCCGTTGAAAATCCAACTATCAATTTCCTAACTTCCGCATTCCATTTTGTCGTAGTTAGATGTTGCCGGACTTTACCCCTAACCTCCACCTCCCCCATCACAAGTGACAATAGAAAAATAACTTCCAGGGCCTAATGCTAGCGATAAAAATACCAGTTAAGCTGTGTAATAACATATTTCAGCTATGAAATCCTGAAATCTCTTTTCTATTAACACCATCAACATACATGTAGCAACCTACATGTACGATCTCATACTTTTTAAAAAATGCACATCGCAAAATAGAGAGAAAATGAAATGAACTTACCTGAGAAGAGCGGGAAGAAGATGCAAATTAATGCGACCAGTGTCCGAGAACCTTGCCTAAACTGCTCCATGTCGAGGTTGGTCCAACACCAACACCAACAACAACAACGGGAAAATGGCTTGATGGTCAAAAAAGTTAGCAATTTTGTGGACTTGGAAACTTGTGACACTTTTTAATTTCGGACGAAATCAACTCGTTGGTAATCATTGACACTGTCAAAACATTTGAAGAAATGCACACTTAATCTACATTTGATGTCGTATAATATGACGAAAATCGGGTTGGTAAAGTGCAGTTTTCCTGTTTGAGAGAGCGATCCGGGTCCTTACGAGAACTGATCATCATTGATCTCTGCGGTAAGCGATCGGGTTCTTAAGTCGGCGCGGTCACTGTAATTCACATGTGCGACTCGAATGGCCTCGCCAGCTGATCGTTAGTTTTTCCCGATATCGAGCCTCGATCTGGCTCTAATTGGGGACCGCTGTATAATACCACTATTGCGGGAATCACCTGCTGACGTTCCGTTCGCCCGGACAGGTTTTATACTCGGCCGATTATTGAGCTGACGTAAAGGTAGACGTTGTATCGCACTCAGCATCACGGATAAGATGAGACAAGGCACATGGAAGTAGGCCTATTTACTTTGACTAGTTTTTCCGGAATTCCGACCACACCTGTCTCTCGCATTAATTTCGTAAAACGCAACCGTACCACTTTGTGAAAAGCAGTGTAAGTTTTAGCGAGAATTGATGCTACGTTCACACCGAACAAAACAAAATTCGGAATATGATGTTATTCAGAATGATGGCGCCGTTATACATCATCCAAACCGTTTTCAAATGCTATCTCCAAACGTACAGAAAGTGGCCGCACATACGGTTGAAGATATTAGGGAGGTTTCGAAATCAAACGATAAACGTAAAATTTACGACAACGTTATTTTTCAAACTACACATTAACCAGATTTTGCATTGCATTTTCGGTACAAAAATAAAGTTGTCGTTAACGTTTACGTTTATCGTTTGATTTCGAAACCTCCCTAATAGCGTGAACACAACGTACATGTACATGTAGCATACGAGAACTAATTGTACAAATTATATACCGCTTGCCAAGAGCGAAAAATTTGCCATCTAGTTTTTTTCAAAGTTCAAATAAAATAGACCGCAAAACATCATCAAACTTTATCAAGCGACGTTTGCCTTTCATACTGACGCAAATTCTGTGCACAGAGCAGGTCGATCACTTCAAAGTCAGAAAATTACGCGAAACTTTCCCCAATATTTCTCAATAAATCATCTACAACGAATCGATAGCCGAGAAAATTATTACCGGCAGACCTTATTTCCTGTTCTACCTTCTCCAAGGTTTTTATCAAAGTTAGAAAATCGTTTCACAGTCGAGTTTGTAGTGGACCACCTCTGCTGGCTGTCTCTGAATGAATTGATTTGGTTCAACTCGTTCAGCTGCGTGTACGTTGGCAACATGTGACCAACATTTTGAACAAGTCTGAACATTTTGGCCACCCCATCGGTCCATATGCATAAAAAAAGCAAACGCTTTTCACTTGAAAATTGAAGCAAATACTACCATCCGTATGCATGAAACCCAAAGTAAATGCTTTTGCTAAAAAGCAGTTGCTATTAGAAAAAGTAATTACTATTTACTTGTAGAATTGCGTAATACTGAGCAAACTGTCGAACCTTAAACAAAGCAAATGCTTGTCAAGTATAAGTATTTGCTTTGAAGTAGAAGTAAAAGATTATGCATATGAAAAGAAGTACATGTAATTGCTTTTACTTCTACTTTTGGCTTCAAGCAACTGCTTTTAGTTTTTGCTTTTGCTAGAAGTTAATGCTTCATTTTTATGCATACGGCTCGATGTTTTGGACTTTGGCTTATGACATTGTAGTGAAAAATAAAAAAAAACTTGACCTTCGTTCTTTTTTGCAGACGACGGCTGCCTAATCCTAATCTCCTGTTCAAAGTAATCGACGAACAACCCCTTCATTCTCTTCTGAAGCCAACATGCCACTTCCGGTCAGTGTCGACAACTTCCGTCGTCTGCCATCTTAAGTACGGACCCTTGAAGAGCGCCATCTATGCTCGGATGGGAACAGGAACAGCGGTGCTTGCTAAATGAGGGAACGGACGTTCGTACGATGACTTGGATGGCTTAATGGAGAGTTGGAGAGGGACCGATGTCAACAAATATCTTGTGGCTAGAGAAAAGCAAACATATCGCTGAAGTTAATGGTTTGTGTATCCAACGGGCGACCCGAACGTTGAGCGCGGCTTGTGAAAGCATCTGACGTTCATTTGGGAATGTCCAGTTCACGTCGTTCGCTGCTGCACGGATCCGGTCCGATTCTGGTGTAACGTTTTCTAGTGTTCCCCATATATTATCGCAAGCCGTCCCTGCCATAAATCCACCATGCTGTAATTATTTACTACCATGGTAGTAAATATTTTCTGCCATGGCAGTAAATAATTATTACCTAGGTAAGAATTATTTACTACCATGGTAATATTTAGTTCTTTAATACCTAGGTAATAATGATTTACTACCATGGTAATATTTAATTCTTACCTACATGTAGGTAATAATTATTTACTACCATGGTGGTAAATAATTCTTAGCGAGGTAATAATTCGTACTTCCGTTTCCCGAAGTACGAATTATTACCTAGGTAAGAATTAAATACTACCATGGTAGTAAATGATTATTACCTAGGTAAGAATTATTTACTACCATGGTAGAAAATATTTACTAGCATGGTAGTAAATAATTACAACATGGTCGATTTATGGCAGGGACGGCTTGCGATAATAGTCTTCCTGGTAGTAGGCCTACTTTACAAATAATGGTAAACACAGATTTGATGCGAGGCACGGGCCACCGCGGATTGTCCCAGTGAACAAGCTGGGTCATCGGCTGCTAATGACGTCACGTCATCTCATCAGCACTGTCATCGTACACAGGTCTTGATATGTGTAAATGTCCCGGATGTGGTCGGAACTAGATAGCAACCATTTCATTTCCTCAATGAGGGCCGATTAATATCCTGTTGAAGTTGAAGAGCGTACTAAGGATATCAGTAGGTAACCAAGTTTCACATGAGTTGAATGGTGAAACAGTTATAGAATTACTGCCGCTTGGGGGCGCTTTTCGGGGAAGGGTGAAATGTGTAGAAATGACTGTCCAGAAAGCCACACACGTAACACATTCTCGATTTCCACACCCGTGAGTGATATTTTTTCAGATCCACACGCTGAATTTGTGAGCCACAAGGAAATACATTTCAAACACAATCAAGGGACATTTGTACATGTACTTTTATACGATACAATCAAAGTAAAAATCGTGCTATGCTTATCATCCTATGTTCTTTCGGGAGTTCTACAGGAACATTTCGTATTCAGGTCCCGCAATTACGTCCATTGTGCCATGAATGAGGAACATACTTCGTGAATTTATTCATTTTTTGATATCATGTCGTAATACACTGTACTACGTATAGCGATGAAAATAGTGGAGTCTGAAATCATATCAGAATCAAACCCTTTGGGGTTTTTGCCGGAGTTATGGAGTCCACGACAGGCTACTGTCCACCTGTGTGGGGTCTTTTACTTGCCCTGGCATAGACACTCAGGTACAAGGGACCACGGCTTAGTCCCAAGACGGACCCTGCATTTTGTGTCACAATTTTTTGTACATGCCTTCGCCCGGAGTCGAACTCGCGCCGACCCATTCAGGGACGGATCCAGGATTTCGGGAAAGAGGGGGCGCACCGTGCTAGATACATTGAAATCTGCGGTCAATTTCAATGATTTGCTCCAAATTTCATAATTTCACGGTCAATTTTAAAGATTTGTCGGCCGAAAGGGGGGCGTGCGCCGGTGCGCCCCCCCCCCCCCNGCGCTAACCACTCGACCACCGGGCTTAGACAATCATCGGGTCATTATGTCTGTCATGTCTGTGTGTACATATTCAGAAGCGTGCAAATTTTGGTAAGCTATCTTTGTAGCAGAATGACTGAAACTCCTATATCATGGGCAATCACAAGATTATCACGTGATACAGAAATTCTTGGGTGGCTGGATTCCGATCTCAATTCTAGGCTAACCCCATGCAAATCAACTTCTTTCATTTTCCATCCAGTGTCGGCCCATTCTGCCTCGTAGACCCCAAGTTCTGCAGTACCCTCTTTCACCCCCACAACGAACAGTCTTCCATTGTCGCAGCACACATCCAAAGCCTGAAATTTCTGGACGCCATGCCTCCCCACGTGAAGTGACGTCATTTCCTTTTGCGACCACCGGAACTGCGCAATCCGTGCGCCATCACTGGCGTAAAAAGTCTCGCTCTGATCACAACATGTCAGTCTACTGTATGGAAAATCTAACTGCGTGCATTTGTCTTCCCCGTCGTGCACGACTAGTTTTCCTGGCACTGAGGAAGAATCGACCAGAAGGTAGCGATCCTGTATCACACCGCCCGAACAGGGTCTGATCGACCGTCGTTTTCCGATCGTGCGAGCGCCATCTATCCACAGAGATCCACACTCATCAAGGACGCGTACAAATGGCGGTTTCCGCCGAAATATCACGAGGTTCCCTCCACGATTTGTCATGTACATAGCATCGTCGATATTTCCCGTCAAGAGTTTTGGAACATCGGTCACGTGATTCCATACGAAAACAGCATTTCCTAAAGCGCCATCTACAGCAGGACAATGAACTAAAGCGGCAATCTTTTGGTCTGTCACGTGGACGATGCTATAGATGACGTCATGTGGAAAATCGGTCAAGAAATTCAAATCGACGCGCTTGGATCGGAGATATCCAAGATCATTCATCTCTAGGCCTGGGACTAGAACCGGAAACCTGTCCAACTCACTCCTTAGATTGCAGACTACACTTTGGTAATTTCGTGAACTCATCTGGTCAAGTTCTTTGGCCATTTGTTTCGCACCAAAATATTCCTCCGCCGAAAATATGTTGTTACTCAACAGAGAAGAAGTGCGTTGTAATGCCTGTTCCAGCCTCGTTTTGATAGATCGAACTTCGGCTATGGCCGTTTCAACGATTCCTGTTGATGTCTGTCTTTCCTTTTCAATTTCATTTTTCAGTGTCGATTGTTTTTCGTCCAATTTTTCCTGCACATTTCTCAGTTCTTCCTTTTCCCTCAGAAGCTTTTTGATTTCTTCGTCGATGGACTCAATGCGTGATGTCACGTGATGCATTTTGGAGGTAAAGTTCCGATGGACTTCGTCACTAGCCCGGGACCATTTTTCAGCGTTGTTTTTGCTGACTGTTTCAACAATAGTTTTGTTGCTCTCAACATCATTCAGCATAATGGAACCAGAATTTTGCAACATTGAAAGCTTCGCTTTACTCTCAGCAAATACTTCACATGTATTGATGACGTCATGATCACGGTGTTCAGAGATTAAACAAACACTACACAAAAACCGATGACACGCTTTACAATACTTTTTCTGCGGTTTGGTATGAGTCTCACACAACCCATACAAAATGTGATCACGTGTTACGGTATTCGCCCCGTGTGATTTTGCACATTTTGAACAGAGAAATATCCCATCACAATCTTTGCAACAGCACATCGCACCACTGTCGCCTTCTCCACACACATGACAGCCAAGATCACTCCGACCAACAAGAGATGTCGTCACTTTCGTCCTAGATTTCTCAATTTCTATGATATTCGCTAACGTAAAATTTGCCGTCAACCCATCCACGCCATCTCGCGGTAACTGACATTCCCTGCGACACAAGGGGCATGGAAAACGATTGCACGAGCTGTTAAGTTGTATATGACGTTGAAGGCAATCCCGGCAAAAGCTGTGAACACACACTCCAGCCACGGTGGGATTCTTGTAAACCTCCAGGCAGAGGGGACACTCTGTTTCCTTCCGCATGCGGGTTTCTGCACATGTCGCCATCTTGAAGGTACCGTAAGGATTTTACACAATTCTGATGACGTGCTAAACGTATACCAATGACGTATTTCACACAACTCGAGCAGTAGCACTCAAAGTTCGTGTTCTGTCGGTTGTACGTGGTTGTAAGGGAGGAATGTACTATCTACAGTTTATGAAATGTGGGTGCTGAGAAATGTGTTGGTTAGATCCTGCGCAACAGAAACAAACAGCGCGGAACCTCCCAGAATATGGCCCAAATCAGTGTTATCAGGTTATGCGTTTATCCACCGTAGTGATATGGACATACACAGCGAAACATACTCATGAAAACGGACTGAAAAACTATGGCAGAAGTTCATTCTTCCAAAAGTTTCGGCTGTCTGCTTGAGTCAAAGATATGCTCCGACAAAACTCAATAGCCAGCACACACGACGTTTCTGGGTGTATGGGAAACTGGGTCAAACTATTCAACGACAGTCCAACACTTCCTCGGTGGTTCTCGTCTTTGCCGCTCTACCCCCGCGGCGCTACTGTCCACCGCGGGAGGTGAGCGGCAAAGACGGGAACCAGTCTGCAATCCCAGGAGTCTTTTAAATGTTCGGTCATTACGCAAATTGCTCTTACCATCTGACTCATCCTGCGGTGCGTATTCAATAGGATGTCGCAACAAACCTAGCGACGATAATCAAATAAAGGAAAACGGGATTTGTGTAAATACTTGTACGTTTTATCCCAAACTGGACGAGGTTAAAACACCATTCGAGTTTTTTAATCGGATAAGCCTCGTCCTTGGACACGTCCACATTAATTTGAGTGAAAGTCTTGTGCTGGGGACGAGTTTTGCCTCATCAACTGCCAAAACAATCAATACATTTGTATTTTGAGATAAGTGTATTTTTCTCGTCTTGTTTGTCAGTGCACGAGATTTAAGTGTAGTGGTATTTATTGCGTTTGTTTTTGAGAAAAATACAGCTGTTTATTTATCTCTTGCATTGGAACGTATTAAATGTTAGTGTTATCATTCCGTTATGGCGTTTGGATGAAGAAATTCTAATTCTAATTCTAGTTCGTCTGCTTACGTAAGCAATTGATGCTGGCGATTGATGCCTAATGCGAGGGTCCGTGGGTTCGAATCCGGTAGGAAGCTATGTCTTTCACCTTAGAAACCCGTTTCTATTTCATGTTCTGCTTACGTAAAAATCCGAAAGAGGCTGGCCATTCCGCCTCGTACCGGATGTGATATAATTTGCAGCTTTGCTTTCGTAAAAATCCATACTCTGAGAGATATGTCATTGAGGAACGAGGTCGAGGCTAATCGCTCCTCGCTCCCAGCCAAAAATTGAATAAAAAGCTTTACACGGGTTATTGATTAGTCTTCCGATGAGTAATAGGGACGAGGTGGCGGCTACATGAAGGCACTTCGCTGGTTCCATCAGCACAGCAGTCATGGATTCCTTGGAATGGATTCTGCTGGTGGCGTGTCTTCTGTTGGTATTTGGAGCCCAGCTTCCCCGTTCGCATGGTTACACGGATGACGAAGGAGATGTCGAGACAGATAAGGTATGTATCATTCTCAGCATCTTTTATAGAACAGTCCGTGTGATACTGCTTTTTTCATCTTTCCCTTCCGTGGATATGGTTTCACCGGAAGATACATTCGTGCATGTATGTATGCTCCGTACGTTTTGTAGCCTGTTCGGCCTTGTGGTCATCATTCAGCGTTGTAGCTTGATGTAGTGATATTGTCAGCGCCGGTCACCCATCCACGACCACGCTCAAGGCTGCTTGTCTTAACCTCGTAGGGCAATGCGCCAACCGCTAGGCCTTTAAACAAAGTGTACATCCTCCTTTGTCGGCGAGGTAGGTCGCGCCAGCAACTGGGGTACAGTGGGCTAAATATAAATCGGACTCCACAGTCCTTACAAAAAAATCGGCCCTTTTTCTTGCCAGTTGCTGTTGATGTTAGGCGGCTACGTTCGCTAGATGAGCTATGGTAACCTCTTTGGTCCTTGCTTTTCAGTTTCTCTAGAATGTTTACTTTTCATGGTACACATACGAAAACGCGTACTAGAAAATTCAAGCAATTCCCTTTTTCACGTATTTTTAGTGTAAGTAGGCCTACATGTGGGACCGTGTCGATCGCTTTTCGAACATCTAGCATGAAGGTAGGGTGAACCATAGAGATTGGCCACCATGCAGTGGTCGGCCATCTATTGACAGATATTTGTTCGTCAGGCACACTCCACTGCAAAGAATGGTCTATCGATAGGTGGTCAACTACACCCTTGTTCACCCTAGTGCCATTTTTCTTGTGTGTGTAAACCTATATTCAATAACAGTCTAAAAATTTCGCACATATTTGGCCCCGCCATTCCGTAACCATGTTCCCTCAAGCGCTATAATAAAGCTAACACCTTTTATGAGTTACTTGGGCCTCTCACTTTACGATACAGTGCCAAAAGTATATCTTCATACCGACCAACGGTTAATCTTGCAAAGCATGCCTGCAGCCCGTTACATACTGATCGTGACTTCAATCTGACCAACCCGGGACAAGCCTTTGAACCGGCTGAATCGGCGGTTGGGTTTTTCAGGCCAATAAACAAAAACCAGCCTATCACACGCTCGGTTACTTGTAACGCATGATCGTGACTTCAACCTGGCCAATCAGGGCAGGCCTTTGAACCGGCTGAATCGGCGGTTGGGTTTTCAGGCCATATAAAAAACAAAAACCAGCCAATCACAGCCTCAAAACGATTGTACACGACATGTCTTCGTGAAATTTGGATTTGAAACCAAATCCTTGATCATTGATTCGGAAGTTGAGTGGTCACCTCGAAGTCAGTCTTGCCTTTCAAGGGTCCCTGGCGTCATTCCAGTCAGCCAAATGCTGACGGAACATAAATGATAAGACTCTCTGCCATGATGAACCTTCGGGAACATCGACGTGATTCAGCCGATGCATACAAATATACCGAAGAAGCGGAGCTCTGGGCTGTATATGGTCCCCATCAATATTTATACAGTTTATTGCATTATCTGTAATGTAATTGACGTTTGGATGTGCTTCCCGGTGTAGCGATCGTTCGGTTCATCTGCTCGATACGATGTCAACTTGACTGATGGAGGGAGGGGTGTGCGTACAATGGAGTAAGAAATAAAAGTGGAAAATATAAGAAGTGGGAAATTTTGTACTTTTGTGCGAATTTGTCAATTTCTCAAATTGGGGTGAAATTTTTTCCAATTTTGAGAAATATCGCCAAAAAATCAGACAAAATGTCATGTCATTTTAAGAAAATTACTCAAAATGGAAGAAAATTCTATCCCGCATACGACCACATTCAAATCTCGTCTAAACGCAAATGAGACCCGATGCGGGTCGATCGGATCCAATCGGATCGAGTCTGAATGTGGTTTTTTGGCTTGTCGTCTACACCCAGAAGCATATGACCCCATTTCGGGCCCCATGTGCAATGGGGAACCCGCACACTAACGTCACAACGTGGCGCTGCGAGCGATGTGACCGAAATCTCTTTTTTCTAACGTTATTTCCATTTATTTCTGGCGTGAAAATAAACCATTTGTGTTGGTCACATGGCAGTAAAACTTACATCATCGTGTAGCAGATGAAATTTTCTTTTATACTCATTCCTTTTTTTCTTAAAATTGAGATCCGATAGCGATAAGGACAACGTCATTTGTGTCATTCTTCCTGTAGAAAAATGCACAGGAAATTTTTTCATGACGCAACGTCAACACCTAAAATGACGTCAATGACGTCGTTTCGGTACAATCGCTCGCAGCGCCGACCTGTCGGGATAAACCGCAGGGCGGGTTCCTCATTGGGTGGTGAATGGGCCGTTTATAGCCATGCACCTTATCCGTCATTAAGCAAAAGAAGCGGACACTTTTTACAGGGGGATATTCTTTACTGTTACACCGGCGGTGATTGGGAAAATGACCAAGTCAACACCGATCCATTCGTTGTCACGTATTGATCACGTATTACAGCCGTTAAATCATGGTAAATGGTGAGCTTGAAAATCCGCCAAATCCCATGAGAAATTGATCCCGATTCTAGTACAAAATTCATTTCCCATGTACCCATCACCAGAATTCGTTTAGTACAGATCGCGGGTCGGAACCAACCAGTTCCGCATGCATTGTTACCATAGCAACCGTCTTCAGTAACCGCGCGTTTGCGTTTCTATGGGTTTACAATGAGCAGACGGAATGAGAGGCACCTATTCGCCATTTAAGCTGCATGTTGTATCAAAAATAGCTGATAAATATGATGGATTGATGAACTAATTGCAGTTTTTTTTTTTACTGTAAATCGACGCACCGCGTGCATTGAACAGTTTTGCAGGTATTCCATTCTTCGTTTCGCTCTTTCTGCCGTGACGTCATCACCCTGGCTCCAAAAATATCGAACACCAAGTACGAAATACGAAATTGGACTTCATTTCCATGACGTAATGTATTTCAGGAGATGGTTAGTACCACAAATATCGCCTGCTGCAAGAGCGTCTTTTAGCGTTAGACCGATAGAGTCACGGTGTATATTACATGTATTAAACTTTGAAATTTATCCTTCGTTTCCACTTGGCGCAGATACGAAGTGGAAATTTAAAAATTCAAGATGCACCATAACTCTCTCGGGCTTGATATGCTAAAAGACGCACTGGCAGCAGGGACATTTGTGGTATCAACCATCTCCAGAAATACACATGTACATGTACATTACGTCATGGAAATGAAGTTGAATTTCGTATTTCCTACTTCGTGTTTCGTCAGATTTGCGAAACCTCACTAATGTCGTTTGACATTTATTTACGGACGTTTACATTTTCCTCTCATGCCTGGCGCGTAATCCCCCCTCCCTTGTTGTACGTATCTATCGCCTGTACTCTTGCGATGTCGTCTGCCAAGCTCCCAGCAGACAACACATGACTTTTAATGGTAATCGATCGGCTGCGTTGAGAATGGGGTGTAACACATGTAAGTGTTACTTGATGTCTCCTTGACGAATTGTGTTGGCAAACGAGACTGGCTACGTAGTTAACCCACTGGCTCTCAAAGCGGTCCATCCACGTACAATATTATTGCACAATATGGGGCCCAAAATGGGTGTCATGTGCTTCTGGCATAATGGATGGAAGAAAGATTGGCAATAATATTGCCCATTTTGATCATCGTATTATGTAACTTGATGTAGGCCTACACTGGCATATATTCAGCAATAGAATTCTTCATACTAACAAAAACATATACATGTACGTGAAAAGAGAAATTTCCCTTTGAGGAGAACCGACATCCCCAAAAAACGAACGTATTGAGAAACCGAAGTACATGTACTTAGTACTCTTCCATTGCCGATGTTTCGTACAACTATGTAAAGTGCCTCTCGCCAAATTTAATCTATTTGCGAAACTCTGAGATGAAATGTGATAACCAGATCCAATAGTGCTTTTCTACGCATGTGCATGTCCATACGTGATTCTCCGATGGGGTTTTAATCTTGAAAATTGAAATCTCTGAGCGATATTAAAGTATTATATTATTTGTGTGCGGTGACGGAGGGAGCGAGCGCTGAGAACCCCTGATATTCTCAGGCTGTTATTTCCAGTGAAATTAAAATAACTCGTGTACGTATCTGCGGCGTAGAATCATGTAGAAGCCACGCTCACTCATAGACCTTTCCAACAAAGATGGCGGTCAAACAGTTCTAAACATATGACGTCAGAGGCTTAATACCATCCAATGACCGCTGGCATGCTAAGCTGGTCAAGCGGGCCATGGGTACAAAATTTTTGGTAAAATAATTTTCTCAGAGGATGTGTTTGGTAGTGTTATATGTATCGTGCTTGGACAATGAATGGCCACGACGTCATGTGGGAGAACTAGTTGGCCACCATCTTTATTGGAAAGGTCTATATTACGATCGCTTTTAATATTTTTATGTAATTCTTGAAAATACTCTCCCAGTCCTGCCCAAGATTAAAGGCGATGACAGACTGGCGCGTAAGCAACGCGTCGGAAAGCCGTGTTCAACCAATCAGGGAGGCGGTAACACGGACCGAAAAACCTACCGAAGAATCTGATTGGCGAAGCGCCTGCAGGACGCGCCGCGTACGCGCCAGTCTGTCGCCGGCTTAGACTTGCGTTTCTTTTTCCAGTTAGCCCAGTGCAAATCTGACAACCACGTCTGCCAAACCCTCATGAGGCTTGTCACGGGGGAGGTGATGGACGAACAACCGTACTGTGAATGTGATCAATGCAGCACCATCTGGGATCAGTACGACAGACGATCTCTCACGTGGACACATCATGAAAGACGTGAGTGTGACGGAGAACAACTCAACTTGCTATGCAGCCTGCGCATGTCCAGCTTGACTACTTCCGGTCCTCAACACTGATAAAATTCTATTAGCATTGCTGTGAAGATAGCTGGCTAAAGCGGCCTATCCACGTTCAATATTATTGTACAATATGAGGATCAAAATGGGCAATAGTAGAGAGTTTTCGTCAAGTCCCCGAAACGCCAACGCGAACGCCAATCCCATTGTTCGATGGCGCGAAGAAACCACCGAACAAAAGGAGAGAGGTTCACGTTGGCGTGTTTCGGGGGCTTTGCGAAAACTCCGTATTCCATCCATTATGCCAGAAGCACATACCAATTTTGGGCCCCATATTGTGCAATAATATTGTACGTGGATGGACCGCTTCCGCTTATGACGTGAACCCTTTCACAGGCAGAAATGGGGATCCTACCCCACTTCCTCCAATAGGCCCTTTTTATACGGAGTCAGTTCGACCCTGTTCGAGCCCAGTTCACTTACTTTTTGTACCATGGCTTTTTCACGGTACAAAAAGCAAGTGAACTGGCCTCAGTCTAGATCGAAACGAACCCGTGTGAACAGGGCCGATATTAGACAGGATTAGAGAGGATGCGCAGCGTCACGACTCCCACTCCCACTCCGAGTTGGTCTCGGAGTCGTTCTCGGAACTCGTAGCGTCGTTTTTCAGGTTGCGCAAGACGTGAAGTGATTACGACGTGGGCGACGTCACATGACGTCGTCCTTCACGCAGTGGTCCCCAACCAACGTCATGGATCTGTAGGCCATGTGTAGCGCGCCTACGCCGCCTTTTTTCACGATTTTGGCACACCAAAAAAACACGTAAATTTGATGTGTTCAGCACCCTCCATCCCGATAAAAGGGATCAGTGTTTCAAGAATAATGTTCAAAGAATGCTATGTCAACCTTAATCATATTTAACACCTGCTCAAACAAGAGAAAAAGCAAGTGGGAAACCACTTACGACTTCGATGCTTTCAACTCGTTTTTCCGACCGACTTCACCGACTTCACCGGGAAACCCCTGCAGTAACTGATGACGTAAGACGCAAAAAGGGTGTCACCTCGGAGTGGGAGTGGGAGTCGTGACGCTGCGCATCCTCTCTATTGGCACCTTTCCGACTCCGACTCCGACTTCAACTACGAGAACGAATTGCAGTCCGCTGTGGACATCCTTGATTAGAACGATTTGATAGACGTTTTCAATTCATCAAACACCATATATTGAAGGCAGAAAAATTTGGCCTTATAAATCGGAAATACGGATAAATAACGAATATTGAACTCGTAATCCTAGTCGTTACGACTTGAAATACGACTATGATATTTGCGATTTAGGTGCACTTCCGATTACGAGTCAAAATTATTCTGCCACAAAGTTATGGCATTTTACGATTTGCAAACGTCTATCAAATCGTTTTTATCAAGGATGACGACAGCGGACTGCAATTCGTTCTCGTAGTTGTAGTCGGAGTCGGAGTCGGAAAGGTGCTAATCCTGTCTATTTACTTCTGTTTCTTCAGGTGATTGGACCGTACAGTACCGATTCTGCAGTGACATCACGCCGTCTCGAGACTGCAAAAACAACGAGACCGCCTTCCATTTAGAGACAGACGTCAAGGGTTGGAACCCACGGGTGAAGAACGGACGCTGCCGGTGTCCACATTCGATGTACCAGCTAGTCGGCTGGAGAAACGTCGGCACGGTCTGGAGATACACATATAGATGTAAAAAGGTATGAATACTGTGATGGGGGTCGGGTCGATTTAAGACTCCATCACAGTAAGTCGCCATCACTATACAGGTTGCTCTTCTCGACGCAATTTATTACTTACCGAATATATTTACTAAACAGCGCCACAAACCTGTTTTTTGGTGTCAATCGTGGACTTGTGTGTGAAAGAAGGCCATAACTGTGGACCAACGAGCAATTGGGGACGGTCCAGTTGAAGAGCTGCCAAATGACACCATACATCATGCAGAGTAGTATTTTGATGGGATCGTATCTAGTTCCACAAATAGTCGATCTGTGGATGATCATGTTATGTCTATTCGAACCATGCAAATGGGGACAAAAGATGGATTTCATGCCATGTCCCCAGTTGTATAGTATAGCACGCTATGTCCCCAGTTGTATAGTATAGCACGGAATGTCATCATTTGACACAAGATATGCGTATGTCCGCCAAGTATTCGACAACAAGCATGCGTGAGTCGATTTGCAATTGACATGGGGATTCTCCGATACTCAGTCTTTGGACTCAATCGGACAATGTGAATTTTTGAAATTTTTATAAGTTACGCCTTCTTCTATTTTCAGGAAATATGTGGCAAACACGACCCTTGCGTCAAACACTACGTCAATAAAAGTGGCAAAACAAACGGATATAAATTTCTCTGTGCATGTGAATTCGGTTACCATTGCCCCACCGAACATACCATTGATTCCTATACCGCTACTGAGATGGATAAAAATGGCGACCGTTTTGTTTACGATTATTGTGAACTGAACGTGGAGCGCAGGCGAAAGAAGTAGGGAAAAGATCGCAAAAAGTTGTCTCCTTGTTGAAGAAAACATCTTTGAAGTCATAGGCCTACGTTCTTGAGAGCTAGCTATCCTAACCGTCGATTCTTGTTGTTTTCTTCCAAAACATGCAAAAGGAGTTAAAGCAGCCCGGTATTGCCACTTTTACTCGACCGCCGGCGCCACCATTGCCGAGCGCGCCACTCTCCAACCCCAGGGACTGACTACGCTGTCGGCGAGGACCCGATGTACTACGGTAGTTCGTATTGCTGCCGCTAGGTGGCTCCCTCTACGTCGGCAGTCAAAATACCGGTAAGAGATCGCATACCGTGCTACTTTAAAGGAGTTAGACGCCGAAGTTGTAAACAAGCTGGTTTGTTTACAAACATGGTCGGCAAACTAGTTTTATTCCTTCGTGCAGGTGGCAGCACCAGTCGCGCCCCGTGATCGTTAGACTGGTTCCCGGTCCGATGCAACTCACGATATTCACGTCAGTACATATCACCGACAATAGGTGGCAGCACCGCAGGCGTCGCGTGGATAGAGAACCAGTGAGTGAGTGTTTACAACTTGGACGTCGAGCTCCTTTAAGAAAGTCACTGAATGTGGCATACTTCCATGTGAAATACTAGTAATCTGATTGATGATCGACTCTGACCGTAACACTTCTGTGTCATTATCTTATGTAACTGTTGCCAACAAACAAACGCACGAATCGACGGCTAGGTTAGCTTTCGTAAACGTCTGTGTTTGGATTGCTTATCCTGCACGGAACTGCACAACAAGATAACGACGCAGCGGTACCGAAATTGGAATGATGCAGCGGCCGATTCGCAAATAAAAACGGGTGGACAATGTGTCGGTTTCATTTTTGTCGAAACAACAGCAATCTCATAAACGGTGTTGTTTCCGTCATTTTCGGCTGATCCGCTGCTCTACTGACTGTTTCAGACGTCCCTTGCTTGTTTCCGGTCGTTGAGAAAGTAGCGTACGTATTGAAATAACCGGAAATGACGTTGACGGGCAGTGGCCTGTACCAGACCTCCGGCTCTCACCAGAACAAGCGCCATCTGGAGTAGGTCAGTGAAACCAGACTGTCCCAAGTCCACCAAACGTCATATTTCACATTATCATTATCACTTTAAATTTGTTTACTTCTCCGCAACATCAGTCACATCATCCAGGTGAAAACAGTTTTTGTCATATTTGCACGTGATCACGCACACTTTGAGTCCCAGGGCTTCAGTCTCCCTCCCATGATAAAAGATCATTTTGTATCTTAATTTTAGTCCGTTTGCCAAACCCGACCCGACATAAGGTTGCAATAGGGTCCGGACGCAATTTTTTCTGCATTTTCTATAACTTCAAGGTCCCTTGTACCAGAATCCGTCTGATGCCACTTTGGCATCATTGGGCAATTTGAAATATCAAAGTGGCATCAGCCGGATTCTGGTACAGGGGACCTCAAAGATAGACAAAATGCAAAGAATAGCGTCCGGACCCTATTGCAACCTTACGTCAGAAAATCGGGTTTGGCAAACGGACTACTTGTAATCTGTGCCGGGAGCATGGTCGTAGAATAAAAGCTTTTTGATGTCAAGTAGACCCAGACCGTAGGGTGTTGACTCTGTCAAACATGCTCCCACTGATGATCGGTGGAGATACTGTCTTTGACCGTTGGAGGGCAGCACTGCGCTCCTGTCAAGTTTCGCACCATCTACTTGTATATATTGATATATTAACGCACTCAGTATTTCTAATTTCACACCACACCAGTCACGTCGATGTTAGCATTAGCATGGGTGAGGTCAAGTTAATACGGGTTTAACGTAACGTGATTTGTCGTGGTTATACTTTTAGCAAGTTCTGAATAGATTTGGCTATGTTCTGCATGGAGTTTTGGTATTCTGCATGGTGATGTAATTGTCCTGAACATGTTTGGTGTAATTCTGCATATAGATATATCGTAGTCCTGAATGGATTTGGGGAATTCTGCATATAGTTTTAGCAAGTTCTGAATAGATTTTGCTATGTTCTGAATAGATATTGTTATGTTCTGAATAAATGCCACTTTGGCGTGCCATAATGGGGCTCGAACCCACGTCGACACTTCAGCACTTGTTGTCAAACCCGACGTCTGCAGTCTACGCGCCGCGGGAATGGAGCGGCAAAGATTGTAACCAGTCTTGACGTCAGTTGATCTTAATGGTAAGTGTTAATTGCAATCATTATTGCATTTAACATTTACCTATCTATTCAATTCAATTCATTTATTTCCACCAAGTACAAACTTGCACCTTTGGTGCGAACAGTGTTTTACAATAGAGACACGGAGGCCGTGAAGGCCAAGGTACATAGCATCCTCTTGCAACAGGTCCTCTAAAACGCGCTCCCCTACTCGCGCTATGCAGAGTGGAAATGCCCTGAGTTCCCAGGATGGGTACATAGCAGATAGTAAGAATTATCCCGACATTGTACTACAAATAAGTCATACTCCACGCAGCGTTGAAATTTTTTGATACTTGGATGAAAATTTTAACACTGCCATTGACGCTAGATCGCCATCTTGAAAACCTTGACGTCATCGTCGGCCGGCTGGTCTATCACGTGACACGAACTTCTGTTTCAAAATGGTATTATTCGCAGAAAACAGCATTTTTTGTCGAAAATGAAACAGAATAACTTTATTACTTTATATCTACTCCACCGATGTTTGTATCACTATCTATACCTTTATACACCCATCTTCAACGATCTATATTGTAAGCGTAGAAAACGAGTGATGAGGTGACCGCTTAACAATCAGTAGAATTTCTACTGTTCGCTCCGCGCTCGCACTACTTTCCAAGATGGAAACCTAGCGCCGCTACTAGTGGTGATATGATTGACGTCATTGCACATATCGCCACCTAGCGTCAAGTTTGCAAATAAGTATCGCAAATCAGTCAGCGCCACCATACGGCAGGTCCTGAAACCAATAAATTTGAATTTGGCGCGCTACCACTCTCCATCCAGCGCCGAATCGAATTTCTCGGGATGGAGATTGCCACTTCATCCGGGCACTTCGCTGTTGTTTTCAAGATGGCGTCACTCGGCGAGCGAGCGAATTCATCGGATCACGACGAAGATGACCCGTTTGTTTACGTTTTTGATCGGAGATCTGGGAATCTACCCGAGGCAAAAATCAAAACGGGTGGTCTTTTCAGTTATGACGATTTCAGAACACGAGTAAAAGAGGTAAATGATGCCGCATTTTCCACTTCAAAAACGCCGTCTAAAAAATGCACTGTTCAATGTACTAGCCTAACCCATGCACAGATTGTGTACATACGCCTACGTACGTGCGTGCATGCACACAATAAATGGCCTCCTCCACCACAGGGACTTGAAGCAAAAGTTGTGTGATTGTTTGATTGTAAATATGTTTATTATGATCAGAGAGAGTACTATTGGCACCCTCGACGGACAACACACGCCCCTAGGTATGCACCCCAAGAAAAAAGAAAGGGGTCTAATTCGCCTTCTTCAACACCAGACAGACTTTTCACTTGAACCGTCCGCCACGAGTCGTACACGTCATTAAATCAACCAAACCTGGCTGTTATCCTCAGCCAATGAACTAATTCCTACAACCCCACAGTAAACTTGGTCCTCCGACGCACCACAGGCCTGCAGGGGCTCATCTTCCCAAGAAAAACACCCCAAATTTTGACACCTTGAAAAATTGTGAGTAATTCCTTGAACTACTTTTTAAACACAAAAGTGACGATTTCTCGGCAACCACACGTCCGATCAGAATAAACTTGGTATCACCGGATGCAGAAAAATATGCTCCGTAAGAACATGGATTGCTTTTAATGATCTAATCCTTCCCTATGATTCTATTCACAACAAATTATCCGATTACATGCATGACATGGATTATCACAAACTGCTAGCCGCCATCTTTGTACTGGGCAGTCACGCCGCACTCGAATTCATTCTCGACCCTGATTGGCTGAAATGAAACAGAGAAATTTAGAAAATATTCAAAAAGACGTTTCTGTTTCATTTCAGCCAATCAGGGTCGAGAATGAATTCGAGTGCGGCGTGACTGCCCAGTACAAAGATGGCGGCTAGCAGTTTGTGATAATCCATGTCATGCATGTAATCGGATAATTTGTTGTGAATAGAATCATAGGGAAGGATTAGATCATTAAAAGCAATCCATGTTCTTACGGAGCATATTTTTCTGCATCCGGTGATACCAAGTTTATTCTGATCGGACGTGTGGTTGCCGAGAAATCGTCACTTTTGTGTTTAAAAAGTAGTTCAAGGAATTACTCACAATTTTTCAAGGTGTCAAAATTTGGGGTGTTTTTCTTGGGAAGATGAGCCCCTGCAGGCCTGTGGTGCGTCGGAGGACCAAGTTTACTGTGGGGTTGTAGGAATTAGTTCATTGGCTGAGGATAACAGCCAGGTTTGGTTGATTTAATGACGTGTACGACTCGTGGCGGACGGTTCAAGTGAAAAGTCTGTCTGGTGTTGAAGAAGGCGAATTAGACCCCTTTCTTTTTTCTTGGGGTGCATACCTAGGGGCGTGTGTTGTCCGTCGAGGGTGCCAATAGTACTCTCTCTGATCATAATAAACATATTTACAATCAAACAATCACACAACTTTTGCTTCAAGTCCCTGTGTCCTCCACAACACAGACTGGCCATGATGAAGCTATAGCTTGTCCTCGCTCTGTTATTGTCTAAGCTTTGAGCAAATTAAAATTACAACAATTGTCTCGCAAAATTGCTGTTTTTTGTCCTGGATGTATTGTATTTTTTGTAAAATCACAGCTCCCCGGCCTGGCTGGGGCCTCACACCTGTCCTAGGCTAGGGTTGGGGCTGGGCTGGCTGCTGTGTGTGGAGAGGTCAGCAGTGCAGCAGAGCAGACGTGAGACGGACCTTCTTGGAGTTGGCCATCTTCAACATCGTCATGGTCACAGACCTAGGTCAACATGACAAATTAATGACAATTAGGCCTAAGCCTATATCGAGCAATCAAAAGCATGCTAAATGAATCAAATCCTTCACCTGATTCTTGCAGAGCCTGAAGATAACTGATAATGAAGGCTTTGTCATCACAACAACCAACAGGGATGAAATTCACGATGATGATACATGGGGTAAGGAAGGTTTTTACCCATCTTTAATTAAAACGGACAGAGATTTCACCTGGTCTGCACTCTCGCCATCTGATGGAAAAGATGTGAACTAATACTAAAGGATTGATGTCCACTGATATTTATCAGAAGCTGAAAATATCTGACTGGTAGTGGTATGCAGCAGCATGTGTAAATTAACTACCCGGTACTCAAATAATTCGTATTCGCTGATTTTTTTGGGGGGCCTATTTTTCAGAAATTTTCTTATACCAAAAGTCAAAATCGCAATAAAGTCACTCCATGGCCGTTTCAAGTCTACTATTGTCCTATTGTTATTTTCTGTCCAGTGGGCACTCAGCCTCGGTGAGTGACCTCAATATATGTTGTGCCTCTTATCCCTAGGGGGCGACACCACAAAATCCGATAGAATCAGATGTTTTGAAAACTTCACAATTATTCCATTCTAGATTACATTGACAAGGGTGACACGCTTTATGTGCTGACATCAGTCAACCAAGAACTGCCTGCCCCAGCAGAAGAACGTGTGAATTACCTTCCCCATTATGATACCATAGTCAAGGGTGGGATGTATGAGTACTATGCTTCGGAAGGACAGAACCCATTGCGTAAGTGGAAATTCATTGTCATGGAAAAATTTCACTTTCAGTGATTCAAATCCTTGGAAATGAAAGGAACTTGTCCCTTTTGTGACCCCCCTCAGCCATGATATTTAGATCTCTATCACTTCAATAATGTGGTGCAGTGGAACCTCTGTATGAAGGACACCTTTAGGACTAACCAGTGGTGTCCTTAATTAAAATCATGTTCTGATTACAGAGGTCGAAATGAATTGAAGTGGCCTCTCGGGACTGAACTTTTAGTGTCCTATACTGAGGTGTCCTCCTGGCAAAGCTCTCCGCTAAGGGAGGTTCCACTATTTGTGTCAGAAATTATCTTTCATTTTCATTGATGATTCAGGACACCTCTTTATCTTGTTTCAGCTTACGCATTTGCAGAATTGATTGACAACGCACTGGCTGCGACGGCGGAAAACCAGGGCGTTCGGCAGATTGAAATCAGATTAGTAAGTCTGACATGCTTGCAACTCTGTTCTGGGTTCAACCGTTACCACTGGCCAACTCGACCCACCTTGGCCTTTCCAAACCTAGGCAAATTTTCGTACACAATTCCCTGTGCCTAGGTGAATAGGTGATTCTGGCAAAAGGAGCTCACCTGTTGAAAATGTCACATGCATGCAGTGACAAAATTGCTGTCTGTAGTGCTTGTAAAGTAAAGAAGTGAATTCTGGGAGCTGACAACACGAAGAGATTCTGATGGCGCGTCAGTTCTCTGGGCACTTCGGTTTCCTCCTGCATCAATTTGCCCAAAATTTTCTGTGGCGCTAAAAACTTCGTAATTTCTCTTTTTCCAGCATTTTGATGACACCAACCCGTCACGGAATGTCATGGTTGTGCTCGACAACGGCAAGGGTATGGCACCAAAGCAATTAAACAACTGGGCTATCTACAGGCTTTCTAAGTTCATTCGCAAAGACAAGAAGCACAAATTGTAAGTTATTTGTGAGAACATTTGTATAAATTTGTCTTATTTCCTGGCCTGATTCCTACCCAGTCCTCCAGGATACACCATTTGTTCTCTTCCTCTCCTCACCATTTCTGACTGAGCACAAGTGGAAGCCACATGGTACATGTAGGAGCTACATCACATGTACCTGTCAGCACATTTATCCATCCGCAATTGGGCTGAACCACAGTTCAGATTCCCCTTTGCATCCACTTAAGTTGCACCCACTTTAAATTGCACTCAATTTCACATGTAAAATTACCATTGTACCTCTGCAAAATTACCTCTATCTTATTGTTGGCTCAACTGTGCTGAACACTTCTCCAATTTTTGTGCACCGTAGAACAGTATACATGTACAGGCCTCCCACTGTTCCTATAATTCCTATATTTCCTATATTTTTAAGATTTCGTTCCTATAATTCCTATATTCCTATAATTCCTATATTTCTTCAATTTTGTCCTATAATTCCTATATTTCCAGTCTGTCCAAAAGTGAACAAGTGTATTTTAGCCTTTTAACTACTTTAAATTGATTTCTATGCGGGGGGGGGGGGGGTTATACAGTTGTCCTCCTTTGTAACGTGTTGTGTTCTTTCTCTTTTCCTTTCAGCAGGTGCGGATCCAGAGGGGGCCCTGCTCGCCACCACCAATTTTTTTCTCTCAATAATTGCAACAATAAGCAAAAAAAACCGCAAGAATACAGCTTCTGTTTTGATACTGAGATGCCAGGAAATCGCGTCTACGGCCTTCCGTTGGTGCAGGCATCTTCGGCGCCTGGCTGCAACAACTGCCCTCGGCAGCCCTGACCCCCCCTGCCAAAAATCCTGGATCCGCGCCTGTTGCGACAAATTTTCTGATGATGAATTATCCTTTGGGACGAATTTTCCAGGGGCTAATTATCCAGGGATGGATTTTTCTCAGGGAGGAGTGTTCCGGAGACTGATTTTCTGGGGTCGAATTATCTGGGGACGAATTTTCCTAGAGCCCCAGTACAGGCATACATCAAAGAAATTGAAGAAAACTGAATGATTAGTCAACTGAGGAAGGGACATTATAAGCAGTATAGTCGTACTCTTCATGTTAAAATTCCTATATTTTCCCTATAATTTTGGCAAATTGTTCCTATAATTCCTACAATAATTTGCTTGGAAGCTGGTGGGAGGCCTGCATGTATTATAATCCTAAATTCTTTATTCTGGTTACAGTTCATCCACTGAAGAAGTAGGGTATGTTCTTCTCGTAGGGTCTTTTTTTGGCGCTGCTATGCTGCATTTTGAAGATCGTGGTCATCTCCTTCCGCACACTTCGATTCTCATTTGAGTTGCATTAACGCATGCTGTTCAAAGGGGTCTGCATCTCTCAAAAATAGCTGCTAAACTCAACCTCCATCTCTTGTCTGCCATTTTGGCTGTCACTCCCGCATCTAAAACAAATTTCAGAGAAAAATGCTGATTGCCCCTGATAAAGTCTGTAAATCTGTGAACTCGGTTGTCTTTTGTTTTCAGTTATTGAGTTGGTTTTTTGGTTTTATCCTTGGGTCGTGTGGTGCTCCTCTTAGTCTCTTTTCCAGTGCATGTCAGGAGAAATTTCCACGGGAGCTATTGATCACTCCCCTGGGGTCTTTCACGGGAGCTATTTGAAAATCACTCCCGTGGGAGTTATTCCACGGGAGTGATCACTCCCGCGGAAAAACCCCACGGGAGTGATTTCATATAATATTTGTCCTCTTTTTTTCTATGATTTCCTTCTTTCAACATCTCTTTAGTTCATAAGCTTTCTGAATGCATTTTGTGAAGAAATGAAGAAATAAATATCAAATGATTGGCAGATCACCGGTGAAGTCTGTAGTGGTTTCCATCCAAATAAACAAATTGAGTGAATGCATTGAGAATAAGCTTCTGCCATCTTCAACCATCAAGGGTTAATTTGTCCTACGTAGGCCTACACAAAGGTGAAGTGACTCTATTCAAACATAAAGAGTGCACAACTCTACTGTAGCAGGCCTATTTCAGCCAACTCCCCACAAGTTAGAGCAGTAGCAGACGATATTCTGGTGAAAACTCAGTGTCAGAGATCAAAAGGAAACCGCATGCCACTTGTGTTTATGACCCGTCAATCATTCATGCGTTGGTAGTGACGATCGTGTGACTCATGGAACTTGCTAAATGTTTCACTAGATACCTGTAGGTCAACATACAATGAATCACTACCAATTTGAGGTGAGATGGAATTCAGTGCGCCAGACAAATGCGCAGTTCACCGCTCTGAAGCAAGCATGGTCGGCAACAGATTTTTAGCGCCAAACAGCTGATAGGTCTTGGAGGGATTATTGATTCAGAGAATGTTTGGTTGTGTGAGGAAAGATTTCTTCACCATGTGGGACTAAAGGCCTACTTGCCACATTCATTCAGTAAGTGTTCATGAGGGAGGCTGCAAACATCGATGCTGCCGACAGTTGGATGTAAAACTTTCGTTCATTGACTTCCATTCACGCCGGTATATGTTGACGGGCGTGAATCGCTCCCGTCCTCAGAGTGTTCGCAGGCGCGATTTAATAACGCCGGTGAAAGGTTCTTCGGGCGTTTTTTATCACGCTCCTGGGCGATTTTTCGCGGGCGCGCGGCGGGCGTGGCGCGATCGCGCCCGTTTCCTGACATGCACTGCTTTTCCTAAGACCTCTATCTCATTCTCATGCATCGTGTTGTCTCATAAAACTTTATTTTCACAAACTGTTGTCTTGGATTGGCTGTTTTATAGCATGTGACATGACACTGTTTCCCAACTTCCATCATACTTGTTCTTGTACGTTCCTAAAATTCCTGGGTTGCAGCAACTGTAGGGGCACTGTGGAAATTTCTCGCTTGCCACCGCTGAAGTGGCTGATTTGATCCGGGTATTGCTAGTGGTTGTATGTGTTGGAGAGTGAGGTCTCTCCTGACGGTGAATGTTATTTTAGGCTTCCCTGAGGCTTTAGTTTCCTCCTACATCACATCACATTAATCTCCTTGTTGGTGCTTGCACTCCTGAAAATATTGTTTTTGCCCTACAAGGTGATGTTATGCATCTGAAATGGGATGTGGCACAATATTTCAGGTATACTTGCCATCAACCACACAATCATCTTTGCCTGGATGTTGTTTTGTGTTGTTATCAATAATTATCCTTTCTGCTTGTTCACCAACTGTTCCAAGATTTGTGTTTGTTAAATGGTGAGAGTCAGGGATGTGAGTTTAGTTGGTCAAAATGGACCTGATGGCCGGGGTCAGTCACTGATGCACTTGGCGGTACATACATGTATTCCTCTTATTTTCATTAGTGGTCGGTGAGATCAGAACGTACAGTTAACGTTGTGATGCAATGGCAGAGGCAGTTCAGCCTGAAGCAATGCCAACTTTAGTTAACTGCTGCTTCTATTCTAATCTAGCTCTCCAATCCTAACATCTTCTACAATTCTAACATCCACCTGGATTTTTGAGGTCCAGTGTACTGGATATTTAACCTTTCAATTTCATTCTTAACCACTTTCTTCTTGCTTTTCCTGACATAATCTGCGACTAATTGGTGGATTCCATGTCTGACGCAACTCCTCAGATCACCCTTCACCACAAGTGTCCAAAAGTGGCAGGCTGCCTCCCACTGGATATCTAAATAAGTAGTAAAATGTGGCCAGTCTGGACACTTGTTGTGAAGGATGAGCTAGCAAATGCTTTTGCTTAAGATTTGCACAGCAGTGTCCAATGTAAATGTACTACAAAACTTGAAGTAAAAGCATTTGCTAGCTTTTATAAATACCAGCCAATACTCTGACTGCAGACATACCAGAGTAAAATCTTAGGCCCGTATGCACAGACGTTCCTCCACTCACACTTGAGTGTGAGGTCGACCTTTACCTATTGTTTGCAGGGTAGAATACAAAAGATTAAGGTCGACCTCACACTCAAGTGTGAGTGGAGGAACGTCTGTGCATACGGGCCTTAGCATTGGTTCACCAGGATTTGGCCTTTTCTATGCATGAGTGATTATCAACTATTTGCGAATCATGAATTTTCATGATGTATTGCACCAAGTTCACCCCACTGAAGCTGATTTCATATTTCGGACACGAGCATTGGCATCCAATGCAAAATTACCGGGCGCTGCAGTCGACGCCAGACCTTGACAGACAGTTCTTTCGGCGTCTAATCATGGGACTATGAATGGTCTCACAAATCACCATCAACTTGTTTTTCTGTCTCATTTTTGCAGCGCTGACGAGGAAGATGAAAGTCGGCCTTCCTCCTCAACAACAACTGCCCCAAGGTCACTCAACTCTGACATCTCGTATTTCGGCGTCGGTGGCAAGCAAGCTGTTTTCTTCATTGGAACTTCTACAAGGGTATGTTAGAATGGATTATAGTTAAGTTGCCCGCTGGTGGGCCATCCAGGGGTTATCTGGGGTTGTAAGTGTTCACTCCCTGTGAACACTGCACTTCCATTGCAGGGGAAAATAAGCGGTCGTGACTTGTACCTCGTGCCTTTGCAAGGGCAAGTATAAAACCCCATCCTAGTGCAGAACATGAGCACAGCGTAGCTTGAGATGGCCTCTGCTGTAAATTTACATAATGTCATGACCTATAAAATATTCTAGGCTGCCCACGACCGCTCACCACGTTGGCCACGGGGCAGAGTGCAAATTATCTGCTAATTCACGATCTTTGTTCTTCGTAGATGATCTCAAAACCAAGGGACTCGCGTGATGTACATGAGCTAACTATATCCAAGGAAGAGTTTGAAAGGAAAGAGAAAAATAAGGAGGCAATATACAGTGGGTTTATCAGGAATAGAAAGGTGGGTGAATTCAGTGACAAGTGCAACTGACAGTCTTCAGGAAAGTCTGTTCTATTAAGGTTGAAATTTTTGCATTGCTTGAACCCTGTAATTTGCACCGAGTGACCAGAAAATCACACAACCCGCAATGGGAGCGATCAGTCAGTTGACCAATATGTGTCACTACGGGCCTATTCAATGCCATTCATGATTGACTGAGCACTATTAAATAAGATAATTTTGTTTTGTATTGGTGTGCTCGGAAATGCTCGATTGTAGCGCTGAATGGGCAGCTCATCTGAGTTCTACTTGAAAGCGGGTCCGCTACGTCGTCTTGTGTGGCTTATCGTCTGGCGAGAGGTGCTGAATGAACTGATAAGAATAATTAATTGGGCTCTTTATATGATTTTAATGATAGTCGTGAAAGAAATTTATGTGCATGCTGATCACATTTTTTTTCTCTCTCTTTCTTAAAACTAATTAACTGATTACGTTTCCGGTCTGTTAATGTTTTTACCCCAAGCAAGAAATTAACTATCACAGTGACAATGAGTGCACACAGTAATAAACAAACCTAAAATCAAAAGTCTCTACGCCCTAACCCTTTTCAACCTACTTCCTTACATACTGAAATGTTTCACGATAGACCGGGGTTAAAGTGTCAAGTCGGATGAGAACCTCTACCGTTATTGATATCAGACTATAAATCCGAACTTTAACTTTATAACGTTTTTTTTTCAGCCCGGTGATACCAGTCACCTTCAGCCTGAAGATGAAGTCGTCAGATGTCTAATAGAAGAAGAGAAGGATAAAGAAAACTTCACTGCGGTTGTTATAAATGGCATCAACCAGACACACATTCCATACATGAAGTCACAGACGAAGTGTTGGACAAGACAGTTGTCGTAAGTTTTCTGTTATTGTAATGGTATTACTTACCATCAGGGCGAAAGTCAAAGCATTATTGGCCCTGGTAAGTACAGAACAAACCATTTCAAGCTACCCATGTTCCATGGGGTCTTTTACTTGCCCTTGCAAAGGCCAAGTACAGAATAGTATCAGGCCTAGACTTAGATGCGTGTAACTTCACTAAATGCACGCACTTCCACCATGCATTTGAAATCGGCCCAATGGAATACACTTATGTGATTTTTTTTACGTTCACAGTTCACTTGTCATTTCAGACATATCTACCACTACTACATTCATGGCCCACATGGCAATATGGACGAAACCAAGAAATCAGCGAGGCCTACCAGCCCATTCAAAAATATTGACATACAGGTAGGCATGACCAAACTAAAATTGCCCGCAGGTTTGAGCAGACAGAATCTTCTGATGTAGTTTTCTAAAGCCTCTAAAATCTCTAAAATAAGTTGGAAAAAATTTGAAGCAATGTTCTTCATATATGGTTGATGGGAACAACATTCCATCAAATATTTTTCAATCAGTGCCATAGGATGTGAAGCTCCTCCCTTGAAGATGCAGTTTGGGCTTCATTTGAAACATGTCATCTTCAAGATTTCCAAATATCTTCTTCCCAGATCAAAATCTACAACAAAGGTCAGACAACACCCAAAACTATCAACCTGCGAGACATCGATGATGACATGCAAACGCAATACATCCGCTCGGCTGTCAGTAACTTTGAATTCAAGGCGACCGTCGAGGGCACTGGCGTCGTCGAGGGAATTCTCCGATATCATCCCTTCATGTACGATAGGGAGACCTTCCCATCGGACGCGAACGATCCCAGAGGTAAGTTCTGTTGCAGTCTGGCCGAGTTCCGTTATGTCTTCTGTTTACCAGCTAAAACTGTTGAATATTTTTCTTCAAAAAATATCACCTTTGTAGCTTAATAAAATTGCAAAATTTGATTTAAAAAATATAACTTTTTCTCTGGAAAAAACCTTGGTGATCTTAAATAGAAGACATACATACGTCCTTTGCAATACGACAAAATTAAAGCAATCTGTGTGTCCTGCGCACTGGTATTATAAAAAGCAAGGCACGTTACATGTAGATGTACAAACGTAAAATAAACCACTTATCACTCATCACAAAACATGTCGCACGTTTTGGATGTCATTAACCCACTAATCTCCAAATGTAGCTATTCCTAGAATTTGATTTTACTTTATTTTTTTGATCAAATTTTTACTATTTTTTCTCAATTTCTACTCCATTGAACAGTACCCGTGTTGGAAAATGCAGAGAAAGGTATTAGTAGTTCTAAAAATGAAAATATGTGTGCTGTTAGTTTGACTTCCATGAAACATGGCATTTAAATTAAGTATCACAGCAGGCAATATGTGAAATTTGAGTTCGTCGAAAAACTTAATGAAAAGTCACACCAACACAGGTGTTGTTGCTTTGCACGTGCCTTCCTTTCTCACTTCTCCACCTGTAAATGTATTACCAATAGACCCTTTTTTAATAGTCACAGTTTTGGGGGACAAAATGTACAATCGGTGCATGAAAATGCACATAGATTGTGTACATTTTTACCTTGGGCCCGACTTCCCTTCTTTTGAAAGCTGCATATTTTTTTTTTCATTTGTGAGGCGCCAAAGGAAAAACCATCATATGTCACTGGATGAGGAACAAGGGGTGGTAGATTACCTGTGCATTTGATCTGCTACTGTTTACCTGTTATCAAATTCATTTCAGCCATTGCAATGTGAGGGTTCACAAAAGCCATTAACACTTTTCTCAAACGCGGCATCCAGCAAATTTTTTCATGTGCAGCCTCACATTTGAAAATCACACTAACAATAACTTCCTTCAGTCTGAGTTGTATTGAGTGTTGTAGTATACCTTGGTGTGCTCTGTTTTTCCTTTCCATTTTCTTGTGCTGTCAACTACATCTCAGTTGTGATTCGATACAGGAAGGTCCTAAACACGTTGCCTTGCTGATGACATGTTGCCTGGCTAACACGGAATGGAGTATAAACCTTGCAACATGTCAGGCGTGGATCCAGGATTTTTGGCAGAGGGGGGTCAGGGCCGCCGAGGGCGGACGTTGTAGGCGGGCGGCAAAGATTCCCGCGCTTTACTCCCCCAGAAGATTTTGAAATCTAGAGGGCCGTATATGTGATTTCCTGGCATCTCAGTATCAAAACAGACGCTTTATTCTTGCATTTTTTTGCTTATTGTCGCAAATTATTGAGAAAAAAACAATTGGTGGTGGCGAGCAGGGGGGGTCACGACCCCCAAAACACCCCTCTGGATCCGCGCCTGCATGTGAAGGGTCCCAGTCCCTGATCAATCACACTTTCATTCAAATCAAATAATAATGTGTGCATGCTTTTGATGTAGTCTTAGTTGTAACCAGTCAGGCTTAGCAAAAAAATTCTGTGTTTCTGGTCATTTGGAATTTTCTGACCGACCCTCAAAAAATTTTGACTGGCCAGGAAACAAAAACGTTTTTTTCTCACAAAAATGCATCAAATCTATCTATCTTTTGCTCTCTAGGCCTTTAGTCATGGATGCCAGTGCAGCTTTTGAGGCTGTTCCTGGCTTCTAGATAACCTTTAGTATAATCCCTGTAGCTGCAATAAAATTATCTGTAACAAAATGGAATTTTTTTTTTAAAATCCCGACCGTTTGACCCTCGATTTTTGGAAACCCCCGATGACCAGAAACACACAATTTATTTTGCTAGGCCTCACATGTTGATTGACCAAAACATTTGTCTTTCGTTGGTGTATCAGTTTGGGAAATGTTCGAATTAGAAATTGTTTTACCACTTCCATGCAGCCATACCATTTCCTGGCGTACAATTTGGACGCCCTCACACCAGTAACAGCTTCCATATTCGAACTCACGAGTCCAAATACGCAAAAATTTCGACTTTTCCCTTACTGACACCACAGTTTGAGTTCTCTTGTTCTCAAGATTGCAAGCATCTCACTCATTTAATTTCCACATTACTTACTCAACTGTCGTTGTACCTGTTTCACAGCCGAACCATACCCAGAAGATGACCACGATTACACCTTCTCTGACATCAGACCTGCTCGTGGCCGGCGAGCCATATTCGAAAGCTACTGGAATGGACGGCTAATACCTTACACAACAATTGATGAGTACGTCAAACGTTTCCTTTTTTTGATGCTAAAATTTCCAGTTCTAAACTTGAGTAACCAACGTTTCTCTTTGCAATTGTGGGATTTGGGAAAAGAGGGGGTGCACTGTGCTGGGAACATTGAAATCTGTGGCAAATTCCAGAATTTGTAGATTTGTTGGCCAAAAGCAGGGTATCCGCCAGAAATATTTTCGTGCGTATGAATTTCTTCAAAATCAGGAAAACCCCCATGAAATTAAAGAAAATGGCCCTTTTCTGTTCCTTTGAGGGTACTAGCATACATGTAGTACCCTCTGGCAGAAACACTGAAAAGGGTGCCCCCCCCTCTGGATCCGCGCCTAACACAAGTTGTGAAATATTGAGGGACCCTTGGATGGGACTTAAAGCCGTGTCCTTGTACTTGGGTGTCTATGCCAGGGCAAGCAAAAGACCCATGCCGGTGGACTGTAGCTTGTCATGGACTTATTATACCTCTGGCAGAATCCCAGCATGGTTTTGACGCCATGTAATGATGAGATGCCAATGTTTTGTATTTTCTCCGTTCCAGTTTTGAATGGTGCAGCATCCCTAAGAAAACTCGCGGGACCGTTCCACTCGAGTGTTTCAACAGGATCTCTGGTGTCCTCTTCACAAATGATAAATTACAAGTCAGCACCAACAAGTTGACCTTCATTGACCTTGAGATGAAGTTGAGGGACAAGCAGACAGTGTTTACCCGCGTGATCCAGGGGCCAAGGCCACAGGTGAGAGATGTTTATAGGACTTGAGCTCACTCTGAAGTGGACTTGTTTCTGATATCTCAAAATTCACATGCTTTGCTAACTTTCCTGGATAAAGGGCAAGAAGTGTTAGCAAAACATGTGAATTTTTGGATAAAGAAAGATAAACATGCATCTAATTTCTGTTCAGGAGAAGAGAACCAACATTGACAAAGAGTTCTACAACTGGTTGAAGGAATGCCACGAACAGTGCGACAAACAGGTGAAATTTTCTCACTTCACAAAACAAGTGACGAGGAATGATCTACCAAAGAATAAACAAGCCCCGTGGGGAGAGTTTACGCAGATCGAATGGGACGGCAAGACTTACCAGAAAGGACAGTTGGTATGTTAATGTTTTTTCTCCCGTCCTATTCTATCCTGTCTTCTGAATAGGCAGCAGTGACCGGCGATTTACCTCTGCTGTCGTCTCGACTTAAACTCATCTGCTCCAAGGTTTGAGCAGATAGTATCTTCTGTTGAAGTTTTCTAAAAGCCTTGGAAATAAATTGGAAAGAATTTGAAGAAACATTCTTCAGATGGCTGATGAGAACAACCTTTCTTCAAAAAATTTTCAATCACTAGCACGGGATGTGAGAAAACTTTGACAGAAGATGCTGTCTGCTGGACTCTTGGGGCAGATGAGTTCAAGGGCTAAGGAACACAAATCATACATGTATTTGGTGCTTAGAATTACTGAGTTCAAATCATCCGTAACCATCCCTCCCTCTCTGCCATGATGGGAAGAGAATAGACTCTATCACTCCAATAGAGCGCAGCACCTGACGGTAGCTGGCTAGGCCTTCAGCGTCACGACGTCCCGTGCCCCATTCTGAACGCCATGACGTCACTCGACAACCTCACCTTATTTCAGCGATCATGACGTCATCTCAAGTCAAGATGTCATGCAATGAGTACGTGACGTCGTGACGCTGTATTACCCGTCAGGTGCTGCGCTCTTTTGGAGTGGTATCGTCTATTGATGAGTGTTGTCTCAGAAACGTACTTACTCAGATTTCTCCTTTAGGTGCGGATACAAAGAACACTCCCCGTGACGTATGGCCGAATTAATCGATTCTTATTATTCGGAGACCATGAAGGCGAGGTGTTCGCAACCGGTGGCGACATCGAAATCGTGCAAGAACCTAAGACGTTATACGATGAAGTCAAGGTGTACCCCCTCGTCAAATTGGACCGTCTAGTCACCCAGGGGGTCATCAAGAAGTACATTGAAGAGGAGGAAGCAAAGTAAGTTATCCAAGGATTTAAACTCCTCTTTCTAAAGGCCCGAACCCACTGACGCGTTTTCGCGCAGCGGGATAACGCACCGGCAGAAAATGCTTTGTTAAAAGGCAGCGGACCGAGAAAATAACAAAGGATTTGTCGGGCAGTGATGAAACCGCAGCGGAAAAACGCGACAGTGGGTCACAGGTTGGCTTTGTTTCTTGGCACGTTTGTCAAAGTTCAGGGACACTTGCATCTGACCCCCCTCCATCAAACAACAGTGATGATGATAATATGAAGCTCCACAGAAATTTGTCTGGGGAATTCAAGGAGCCGCTCATTCAGTAATCACTTGGTCCTTTCAGACCAGTTGAGAGTAGAAAGTGGGAACTCGGGTGGGAGTTGAACTGGTGATCTCTCGGTCGTAACTCCAGCACTTAACACTGCTCCAATGCACTTCCCCAAGAGAGTTTCATTTAGTCGGTTTATGGTGTCCCAGATCAAGATTTGAATGTGCCACTAAAAATAGATCCCATCTTGGACCGATCGGAGAATCTGTTATATAATGAGTCGGTAATTTCTCCTTTCATAGGCTCCCGCACAGACTTGTCGTGACGTGGCCCGAGAGCTTTGAGGTGACTGACGGGGAGAAGAGAGCTGCTGGGAAAACCGTCGGGGCCATCAAAGTTGAAATAGCGAATAGGAGAGGAGAGTATATCAGCAAGTTACCAGGGACGGTCGGGTCGTCGAAGAAGCTGCTGGTTGAGCTGAAGATTACCTGGCACTGTGAGTACCGGTACTTGCTTCATCTTCAAAGTTTGAATCTGACGAAATGCTAGTAGGGCAGGTCGGATGGCAGTGATACCTCCTTCCATTTCTGTAGCAGTGAAGTCTATTCTGCTTCGAGTTTAATTTTATCCGTTGTAACTTTTGTTATTTTTAGCATCACACGGAGATGAGGTGATTGTCTCTCACATAAGTCAACACGGGAAAACGTGGCCGTACTGGTTCCGTAAGATGGAAAACGTGAAGAGTTTGGGCCCGTACACGCTGTCTATACAGGCTGTCCTTAACGAGAGCGGTGCCAACAAGTTCGCTGGGAGAGAGCTTCCCTCACATAAAATCAAGTTCACGGTCACTGGTAAGTTCTTCAGAATCATATGGCATAGTGCAGTGGAGATCTCAATGACTGTCACCTCAGAGGTCATAGGTGGGATTCCGCAGACAGAGAGGGCAACTCACTGAGGGACAGCGCTCGTCCTCTCCATTTCCAAGCACTCTGGTGTCTTCCTGCTTAGGTCCAAGTCCATCGCATCCTGAGGCCCTCCCCTGTGCCTTGAGAAGAAAGGTATAACTAAAATACCCAAGAAGATTTATTTTCCTATTACAGAAGCTGAGCCCGAAAAATTCACTGTCGGACTACTTGAGGGTCCATTCCGGGTTGGATCACCATTCCAAATTCCGTTAGAATTTCAAGACGGGTACAACAACCTGACAAAACCGAGTGAAAAACTGGAACCAAAACTTGAGGCAAGGTAAGGAGAGATGGTGCCAATTTCACCTGTTTGTCTTTTCACTTGCATCTTTGAGGGTTGGCTTCAGCTTGTCATTTGGTGTGACCAGGAAAATGAAATCACATAACACACAAGAACAATTTCCATCGCACCTGACCAACTAACAACTGCAGACCAAAGAATAATACCGGTACTCTTTAAAGTTGGTGGTAGTCAGTCACATGTATTGAAAACTGTGATAAAAATTTTTTCCTTGTTTTTGTAGTGGCCTTGAACTCAAGTATGATAAGACAGAAGTCAAAGGAAATACACTAATGATCAAGAACATCATTGCCAAGGGTTTGGTGAGCTCACCTACAGGACAGAACTTCAGCTTGTCGGTGTGTGTCCCCAGCCTGGAGGAATCAAAACAGTCTCTCAAAATTCGTCTTCTCCCAGGTACGTTCGAATCTTATTCCTCCTGATACTTAAAGCTGAACTGCATGAATAAAAACTCCACAGCACCAGCCGGAGGTGCCTGTACAGTGAGGTTCATCTGTATTAATTCTCTTCCTTGTCTTCTTCCAGGCCCTCCGCATTCAATGCAAGTGCAACCCACCGAAGAACCAATCGAGATCGAAAACGGACAACCGGCGAAGTTTGACGTGTGTCTCTTGGATGAAGCAGGCAACATTACAACTGTCCCCAAAGTGGTACTAACTGCTAAGGTATGTGGACATTTGCCGCCGGCTCCTTTCTTGGGAAATTTTGTAAAATTTTGTGACGTTCTCGGACCGCTAACTGGTGGTGGCCTCTGACGGCAGTGAGGTCTCCCATTATAGAGCTTGTACAGATGACGTCATCACAGAAAAATCCGCCATCTTGACGGTCAAATGACACCGTCGTCCCACGTGGCACACTTTGTCGTCGGTGCAAGTGGAGTGTGCGTGAATTCAAACCGTGACACGGTCTACACGTGGCGCACTTTGTCGTGGACGTCAGCATGGTGGACCGCCAGTCAAAAGTGACGTCATAATGAGCCACTGCACAAGCTCTATTGGACAGTAGGCCTATGCATTCCACGAACCTTGCTTTTAAAAAAGTCCTTTTCCCAATTTCAGTTCTCCGGTGTGCCCGGCCTCGCCCATTATCTCTACAATGGCGACTGTTCCAGTTCAGGCCATATCACATTCACCGGTGAGCCACTCATCATGAAGAAAGTCCGTGGGTCGCAGAGCCTCACTGCGAAGATCGAAGTACAGGTAGATGTAAGATAAACTTTCTGCATGCCATTTCATTTTATTTTTATCTCCTTAATCCTAACCCTTCTAAATATTTTTTCAACATTCCGTAAGTGCTTCACTGGTGCAATCACGCTTGTGCACCTGCAAAATTGTGCCGAGGAGCTCGATTGACCGTGCTCCTCGGCATCCTTGAAATTCAGGTGCTAGTGTGAACAGCTCTCCTTCACGAGTGTGAACAGCTCTCCTCGAGACTTTGAGGAGCTCAACTGATTGAGCTCCTGGAGATTTCAAACGTGAAGCACTGATTCCGTATGTCCTCATCCCCACTGTCCTACTCCCACTGTCCTCACCCGATCTGACTCAAGGGGGGATGGTGCTCTCACTGGTACCAGCATTACATGTAGTTGTATCCAATGTAAAATCTACGCCAAAATAGCAACCATCAAAATCACCCAGCTCCACCCACGGCCACATTCCCATCTAAAAAATCCTCTGCAAATCCTTGACACTTCTTTAGCCTTTAGAAGTAAAACTCTTGTTTCCTCATATTAACCTGTGGGATTTTCCCACTCAAATATTGAGAAGGTGAAATAGAAACGGGTTTCTAAGGTGAAAGACACCTTCCTATCGGATTCGAACCCACGGACCCTCGCATCAGGCAGACCCTCGCATCGTAGGTAAACATTATGAAACCATGAAGGAACATGAAAATGAAAGTTTCCGAAGACTAATTTTCTGACTTCATTTTTTTCAGGGAATGCGCCAAATCAAAGCCGTGGAAAGGAAGATCGTGATCGTGCCCAGCACCAAGGCGAGCAACCTGGAGGTGTTTTACAAATATGATGGAGACAAGAATCTGTCGATCAGACACGGGTCTGATATCAACGGAGTCGCCGGTGAACATATCAAGGGCATCAGTACGTTTTTTAAGGGCATTTTCAGCTTTAAGACGCTATTGCTCTGTCCCTCGCATGGGACAGTAATGCCCGCCATACACGATCAAATTTTTCATTCAATTTTCTGAATATGCTCAATAAAGGCCTACATGCGGGTTTATACATTGAGCCCCAATAGGCCCAGAATCTGAATTTCCGAAAAATTGGATAAACAATTTGATCGTGTACAGCGGGCATAAGTCGTTATGCCTTGTACGTTGTGCCTTTGCAAGGGCAAGTAAAAGGCCCCATCCAAGTGAGGAACATGAGTAGCTTGAGATGGCCTCTTCCGTACTTACCTGGGCCAATAATGCTCTGATTTCAGCCCTGATGGAGAAAATCCAATATAATACTTATCCCTTATTTTCAGCTTTCAAAATCTTCGATGAGGCCGGCCGCGAGATAGAAATGGAAAACCACTTAGCAAAGAAAGTAAAGGTGAACTGGACGCCTCGGTTGATCAATGACCTCGTGATGAAGGGTGGTCTCCCCGACATCAAGATCCCCACGTCGGTGTCTGATACCAAATACTGCCATATAAGTATCAACGGGACTGGTGTCGATTTCTCATTTACAATCAAGTAAGTTGACACACTCTGCTTCAAGAGTAAAAGCCCCATGTCCCTTTGAGAGTTTTCTTGTGCGAGTTCGCTCTCTATGGGTGACTCACTACGAGCAGTTGTTTTAGTCTTTGGTCTCGGGGGAGTCATAAGGAAACAAAGGTGAATTGCCCATTGAGAGCCAACTTCCTTGAGAAAATTCCCATGGGGTAGATAGGTGCCTAGGGGTGCTCCTCCACGTGAGAGTGAGTTGGCTTTCTATGGGCAACTCAGCTACGGGCAGTTGTTTTGTCGTTGGCTTCAGCGAAGCCATAAGGAAACAATGGTGAATTGCCCATTGAGAGCCAAGTTCCTTGAAAAAAATACCGTGGATAGGCACCTTATGGGTGCTCCTATTATACATGAGAGTAATTTGGTGGAAGTTTGCTCTCTATGGCCAATTCAGCTGTTGAAAACTAAGGGCAATTGTTTCGTGTCACTGATCAAGGTGGGAGCCGTAAGAATACCGACAAAGTGAATTGTGGTTTTCCAGTCACCACAAATTTTGCCATTTTCCATTTTTCTTTCCAGACCAGTTCCAGGAGAACCATCTGCTTTAAAATGCCAGTGTGCTGTCACCCAGATGAGGATTGGGGAAACTCTGGCCGGGGAAATTTTTATCACTCTCAAGGATAAAAAGGACAATGAAATCAAAACTGTAAGTGAAAGTATACTTTGTTAGTGAGACGCTGTGTTCCATTAAAAAGGAATGGTAGGCTGGGCACCAGGGGCCTGTTTCATAAAGTGGCTTTAAGCTAATGGTACCTTTAACCAAATGGAAAATGCATTGAAGTCAATGATACCATTAGCCTAAAGTCACTTTATGAAACAGTCACCAGATATGGCATTATCAGCTCGATAGACAACATTTTGGTGAATTTGCTCCATTTATTACAACCCCTTCAATTTTTTTTCCAGCTACCCTCTGGTGCCATAGACAACCTCGAAGTCTCCGGCGATGATCTCAATATTCATGAAATTGACAAGAGTATAAGCGGCAATTCCTTAGTTATAAAGGGAGTGAAATTCGAAGGGAATACGCTCGGGGTGAAGGAAGTTTGCGTGAAGTGGAAGGAGCTACACGAATATGTCAGGTTACAGATGGTTTCTGGGCCACCGGCGAAGTTGAGCCTACCCGGTTGGGATTTGACACAGGTAAAAGAGTGGTTCTAAAAATGTTTAATTAGGAGCTTCATGCTAAATATGGCATGAAACTCTAAGGGTGCTATTGGGCAAAGTAGCAAAGCATACAGGAGGAAACTGGAATGCCTGGAGACGACCTTGGCTGACAAAGAGTCGCCTCTCTAGCACTTGAAGTGTGGCTGTGAATGGGCCTACAACTCGGTACCTCTGAACTGGCATTCACTGATATTTCGACTGGACCAATTCGACAGTCTGCTACTTGTCTTGGCTTGAATATTTTTGTCGCTGCTTTCAGGCTGTGACCGTTTATAATGAGCGAAAATTAGACAAACCACTGATAGTCCAAGTGTGCGATGAGCTCGGCAACCCAACAACAGACCAAGAAGTCAAAGTCCAACTCGCAAAGGACACTGGCATCAAGGTACGGGCATCCAAATTTCATACGACCCTCGAACATTCGACTTCAGATTTTTCATTCATTCCTCTTGTACACTTGTAATTTTCTTTCTTTAATAAATCTTCTTAAACTAAACTTGTACACTCACCACCAGGTGAGCACGTGGTCTCTGGACCATTTCATTGAATTCAGTGGAGTACAGGGCTTGTGACAGTGCAGATGACATCATCACAGAAAAATCTGACAACTTGACGGTCAAATTGACGTCGTCTACCCACATGGTGCACTTTGTCGTCGGCGCAAGTAGAATGTGTGTGACTTCAACCCATGACATGATGGTGGACCACCAGTCAAAAGTGACGTCACAATGAACCACTGCACAAGTTCTATATACCCAGGTGAGCACGTGGTCCCTGGACCATTTCATTATTGTCATTGGAGTTATGCCTTCCTTTCTTCTCATTGACAGCTTTCACCTGCCCCACAACCCACCAAAGTCGACAAAGAAGGTCAAGTCAACTTTGGACACCTGATTGTGACTGCAAAGACGTAAGTTTAAAACAGATCCATTTACATGTATTTCCCATACAGAATGAGATACTGGTAACAATAATTTTCATACCCATGCGAGGTCGGCTGTCATTGTAGTGTATACTGTGTTTTCTTGTTTCAGTGGCAGTTATGAAATTCAGCCCAAGGCCCTCTACGGAAAGGTTGCCCTCTCTGGACCAAAGTTGAAAATCAGCGTGACGCCTGACGCGTCAAAACCAATTGCTGTGCGTCTGCAGTACGACAAGAATGCCGTGTATGTGGTTGGATTCTCAATGCCCTGTAAGTTTTAATACATCCTAAATTCTTTCTGCTGATTTCTTCAAATAATTTTCAATCAATACCACAAGATGTGATAAAATGTTCACAGAAGATGTTGTCTGCTGGACTCTGGGAGTAGTTGAATTAAAGAAGTACTAAAATCTTATTGTATTCTTGTGTTATATTTCCAGCGTATACGGTTGAAGTGGTAGCAGAAGACGAGTCCCTCATGACGTCTGCTCAGCCTTCCCACCTGACGATGCGTCTATGGAGGGCCGACAACATCAACCCTAAACCACCAGAGACGGTAAGTAGAATTTGAGGCAAGACTTTTCAACAAAGTAACAGCAAGTCTTAAGCTTGATTCATAGTTTAGATGCCGAGCATGCGGTCAAATTTAGATGCCGCCATCGTCATATTGATTCATACCACAATGTCTGATTAGGGTTTTGACGTAGCAGAATGTCGCAAGACCAATCATATCCCCGTGTTTGGATGCTGACAAAATCATCTGTCAATGTATGAGCAACAAACGTGGCCTCCTGCGATATTTATCGCACATTGGATGCTGATGCTGGCATCTGAAGTATGTATCCAGCCTCAAGGTGTGCATGTGTGTTGAAGGTTAGATCGTTTTCTTTGTTAACTGTAGAGGTACCCGGCCTCAACTTGAACAGCGGGGAAAGTCAGGGGGTGATCAGTGGCGGGGTTGTCACAAATTGAGTGAAAAGTTCCAAGGAAGAAAACTCGCAGTCATATGAACTGCCAAGTGAAAAAAGTGAGAGGAATTTCTTCTTGAATTTTCGTGTCTTATTTTGTTGCAGACGTTTGGAGAAATTCGGGTATGGCAGATTTGTACAGTGTAGATGCTATTTTTTTCAATTTCCTGCCCTTCACAAAATGAATATTAAAAGTAATATGTAACACGACCTGTACACACATAGGGGTGGACAATGCTTTGTAAAGACTGGTTGCTTCGTGGGATTGGTGTCTGCCATTGTGGCCCTCTAAACTTATTTCCCACTGACTTAACTAGATTTTCGCAAGTATGGGTTCGTCAGCCCTAATTGCCCAGTACTCCTCTCCAATAGGAGCCGTCAGCAAGTTGACCAATAGGTGTCACTGCGGCCCAATTCAGTGTATGTGGCGGACCCAGTCATTATTGATCGAACAGCAATCACATAGATTTTCTTGTACATTGGTCCGCTAGAACTTTGCTGCCATCTGTTGGCAATATTCACAGCTGACTGCTCCTGTTGTCTATGGAGGTTCCCCAGCGGTACATTTTTGCGGTGTCTCGGGTGCTTTGGCTACTACCGGTATATTGTTCCCCCCTGCTCAACCATACCCACGGGGTTGCTGCTTCTACACGTACCTTGTAACAAAAAACCTCGAATAACAGTGGAACTACTGCATATAAACTGGTTTTGTGGCAACTCTCATTGCCCAAGACAGTTTGCCTGTGTAACTTCTGATTGTTCTGTGCTTTGCAGGCCTTGTCTTCTGAGGCGAGTGAAAAACTGCTTGCCTAAGAACAATAGAGTTTTCTGTTGTTCTAAGGCGAGCAGTTTTTCACTCGCCTCAGAAGACAAGGCCTGGCTTTGCCATCTGACCACATCTCCCTTGACCCACCCCATAAAATCACAAATTGTTCTGAAATATTTGTTGATGCACCCAGTTTCTAGATGCAATAACTTTTGAGAACAACCTATAATTTTGCCCGTAATTTAGCCTGTTACATTAACAAATCGAAGCAGCCATGAAATATGCACTGTTTCAAATTACATAATCTTCTGGTTGGCACTTACCCACTGAAAGTTCTTGGCCAATGCCAACTGGTTTTCCTCTTGGGCCTAGGAAGTGACGTCATCTGCTAGAGAGGCTTTGCATATGACGTCACTAGCCACCATGCTGGAGGACACATGCTGCATTTGGCCATGTGGGCTGTGCATGCCCCAATGACGTTACGTCAAACAATGGCATGGCACTCATGACGCAAGTCACGTCACAGGCGGCTCACACCTCAGTGCCCTGTGTCCTCCAGAATGGCCGCCAGGATGACGTCATTGCAAAGCCTCTTTAGATTTTGTAGATATAACCACTTCACTACCAGTGCATCCTGCGTCATATTCGATCGCTACGTACTGTAATCTGCGTCATGACGTGGTATGACGCAACGTAATGCATTTTAGTACACGACACTAGTGCATGCAACGCTACATCATGACCATGATGACGGACTGGTGTTGAGATTCTTCACGTGACGTCACATTTCCATTAGGACATGACGCCACCATATTGGCCGTCAAAATGTCAAGCGACGTCACAGCATGAACACAGTGTCAACACACTGATCCTGGCGTCAAAATGTCATGACGTGATAATTTTGATGGCCAGCATGGCCGACACTTTGCAGTCACGTGACCGTTGTGACGTCGGTGAGGAACCTCTATACCGGTCTATGGTAGTAAAACGGTCTTATTTATCACATTTCATAATATTTGCTAACCAATGGAGACACAAATATTGCCAATATAGCGACGTCATATCTACGATTATTTCTGATGTCATTTTGACGTCTTCTCTCTTTTAGGCGATCTGCTACTCGCCAGATCCACGGAAGGACGGTGACAAAGATGGAATATTCCTGTTTAGGTATGATTGACACCAACAAAAACCACAATTACTTCCCCATTACACTATTGTGTGCCCCTGGTTATCACATCCGCTCTGCAAGCGGCAAGTCCCGGGTTCGAATCCTGGGCCAAACTTGATTAATGATCCCCGGCTCTTTAGTCCATCAAATGGGACAGTAGTCATGGTGCCGTGTAGAGTGGACGTTGCCCATGCTACATTATACGTAGTAGAGTCATTTTTTTTGAATCCGTGACCATTCTTCCCCTACCTTTTTTTCTCGATTGATTTGACATTCTGAACCATTTAGAAGAAAAATTAGCTCCTATGTACCTCTCAAAAATGACGGCTAACTTTTCTAGAGCCCAATATTCAAAATGGCCGCCGCCGCCCTCTCGAAAAACAAAAAATAATAGATTGTTAGCCATTGACGAGCTAGAACGTGCCGTTTCTCACTAATTCTGGCACTATGAATCCACTGGAACAATTATTGAACAGTTTCGAGACCATCCTCCCCTCTAAATCCAAGATGGCGGCTGTCCGCCATCTTGAAAAATACGAAATTTATATCTCTGGCACCCGATGAGCTAGAAAGACAAATGAGGTGTCATTTTTCATTAATTCTGGCATAACAAACACTCTGGAAAGGTTATTGAAGAGTTTTGGAACTGTCCTGGCCTGTAATTTCAAGATGGCAGCTGTCCGCCATTTTGAAGAAAACAACACATGAAATATGTCCGGCCCTAGATGAGCTAGAAGGACAAACAAGTTGTCACTTTCCACTGATTCTGGCAATATAAATCCACTGGGGCCATTCTTGTAGAGTTTTGAGACCATCCTGGCCTCTAAATCCAAGATGGCGGCTGTCCGCCATCTTGAAAAACATGAAATTTAAAATCTCCGGCACCCGATGAGCTAGAAAGACAAACGAGGTGTCATTTTGCACTAATTATGGCATAACAAACACTTTGGAAAGGTTATTGAAGAGTTTTGGATGCTCCCCGGTATCTTATTCCAACCAAGATGGCCACCTAAGTTGGCCACAGGGTGCCACTTTGAAAAACATGTATAAACATGACCTCCCGGGCATGACCTCCAATACTTCTGCACCTGAGGAGCCAAAACGACAACAGATACGTGGCATCTTTTCCCAAGAACTCGCTTGTGAAAGAT
>NMRB01000367.1:293834-328119 GCA_002633025.1 Notospermus geniculatus | reverse complement strand
GTTCGCTCAGACAACCTCGGACCACTCGCTCACTAACCCCTGCATCAGCTTTGGATTTAACGCATTTGATTGGTTGATGGGAAACCGTCAAAATATACCCAAGAATATACCCAAACAAATTTTCAAAATATTTTGGATCAAATCAAATAAAGGTTACCTACATCAAGGTTTGAAGATTTTTTGCAAAATGAATTTAAAAGCACAGATATATGCGTGTTAGATTCATTATTTTGACTCGTGCTGCCACCTACACCTAGACCAAAGATCTTGGTCTAAGTATAGGTGGCAGCACGAAAGATGATTCCAGGGGTTAGTGAGCGAGTGGTCCGAGGTTGTCTGAGTGAACTATACCCCTGGGGACGAGGTTGATGGCGACCCTTACCAGATCCGAATGATAGTGATTGACATGAGGGAGTATTCTTTATTCCTAAATAGGTCGATATACGACCCCTCGCCCTTTTTTCCGTTTAACGCCTCATCATCTGCAATGTCCTCTAGCAGTTCAATATTGACTTTAATTTTGCCGTTGTTTCTAGCAATCCTGTTTAACCAGTATGCTGCTTCTCTGAATCTTCTCTTTTTCACCAACCAGCGAGCACTCTCAGGCATTAAGCTGCAAATGAATGATAAGCACGACTATGATGGTTTTCTTCAAGAATACTAGTAAGAGCTATGACAAGCCCATGGACGGAATACTTCTCGTTACTTCGAAGAGATGGCAGTGCCTCATAATAGCAACAGAGGACACACCGACGGTTCCTTAGATTACTACCTTCTTAACTATATCTGAACATAGCACAAAGGGTCTTGATTCTTTTTAAGTGTCGCATTTTCTACAAAGTTGTTCAACGCCGATTTACCCACGGATTTCCATTGACCCAAATTTGAAGTTTAGGTGGCGATATCTGGGCGAAGATGTCACCACCAGTATCGACGCTGGGACTCCTGTTTGAAAAGTAATGCGCGCGCGGAGCGAACAGTAGAAAATCTTCTGTTTAGGCCTATAAAGCGGTTACCCCATCACGTCGTTTTCTACACTTATAATATAGATCTGTTGTGGACAGGTGTACAAAGGTATAGAGTCGATGCACATCAAATACAAACATCGGTAGAGTAAATATAAAGTAATAATAATGTTATTCTGTTTCATTTTCGACAAGATAAATATTGTTTTCTGCAAATAATAACATTTCAAAAAGAAGTTTGCGTCACTTGAAAGACCAAAAAGATGGCGGCCCCACCGACGATGACCTGGCTGATTTTCAAGATGGCGATCTAGCGTCAATGGCGATGTCAATATTTCGTCCAATTATCAAAAAAATTCAACGCTGCATGGAGTATGCCCTTGACCTTACATCTAACATTATCTTTTGTATAGGGTACATGGACGTTGTCTAGCCGTACCCGAGTGGAACAAGTTCGAGAAAAGATACCCATGACATACGGTCATAAAAAATTAAGCCCGAGCCTCCTAAGTTTATTACATACATGTATATTGTGGTCGTACTTACACTGCAATAACAGGTAATGCTGGTAGCATTATCATTCCACTGGTTGATGCGTGCCAGTGCCAGTCCCTAATAAGATAGCCGGTTAAGGCAAGCAGAAGACCGCCAATAGGCCACCCTATTCTGCTGGCCGACAAGACGCGATATTTTGGACCAAGGTACTCTGTGGGTATTACCATCGTCGTTGCCACCAATCCACCTGAAATGAAAAAAAAAATGCTAGGCGTATAAATCTTGGGCGTATTTCTGACATAATAGCGAGGTTTCGCAAGCGCCCGGTTAGGCCATACGACAACGTTTATCTATTGTTTGGATAGTATACCCACACAATAGATAAACGTCGTCGTCGGGCCTAACAGGGCGCTTGCGAAACCTCACTAGTACAATACATGTATTTACCTACGTACACGATTATTTTCTTGTTATTTGTTTGAGGAAACTACTATTTACCTGCACAAAGGCCGACTGCGGAGCGAATAGCCAAGTAGACCATCCAGGATGGAGAAAATCCCGATGATGTTTGCAGAATCATAATCGCTGTCCATATACACATGACGGTCTTCTTTCGTCCAAATGTATCGGAAAGAAACCCTCCGAAGAATGCGCCGACGAGGACCCCGCCGAAAAATGTGCTTTGGATGATGCGGCTCATGTAGCTTTTTTCGCAGATGAAGCCCCACTGCATGAAAGGAAAATTGAAAGGGTAGGCCTACAGGCATCACTTCTAACTGTTCAAAGAGGAGCTTCCGACGCTTGAAATCAGTCGCTTAAGGGTTATGAAAAGTGACTCGAAATCTCGAATTTTTGACGCAAAAAATCTGTCTAACTGCACACTGAATTGAGAAAATAAGGCTCGGGGCACCTTCTTATGACGGTTCCCGAGGGCCCCCGAGCCTTATTTTCCAATTTGTTGTGCAGTTAGTCAGATTTTTTGCGTCAAAAATTTGAGATTTCGAGTAACTTTACATAACCCTTAAAGAAATATATAGAAGTAACTTTACCGACATAAACGCCGAAGTGTAGCAGCAGTAATTTGCAGCGTGGTTTTGCAGTTTGTACTACGACGTGCTATAAATAATTTACCATGAACATACCTCGGTGCTAATCGACGTAAACTCATCAGAGAATGTCAAGTTTTCACAGCGAGTTTTCGCACTGGGGCAAAATTTGGTCGTCTCATCCCCTATCACCTCAATGCCGTCAATGTTCGTGTATACCGGAATGCAACTCCAGCCCGGGTTCGCCGATTCGAACACATAATAAAACATACATACATGTAGTGCCAATGTTAACTCTATTAATGTTCCAAATACATAAATGGAAACCTGGTAGCATCCAATGTGGCCGATCTTATCGTAGATGTCATCAAACGTTTTCCTTCTTCTGACAAGAAGTTCTTCATCCATTTCCTCCTTGCGTTCCTCTTCAGCCATGTTGATTTTAAAGCCTTTAATTGTTTGGAGAAAAGGTTTTGATATTCACGTGCAATCAGGCATTAACCAAGATGTCTAACCAAAACATATCCAATTCCCAATCCAGTAGATTTATCTGTGTACAATTTTTAGTTTTACAAGTACCTGAGGTAGATACCGTCGATTATAGCCAGATCAGTGTCATATGATCACGATTATCTAATTTACTACGGTTTGTCTCTGACTTGTGTCTTGAGTCACTGGAGTCTTAAGGGCGCCGCACACCTGCGACTATCTGGGGGCGATTACAGATGCGACTACTTCGTCGCCTGCGATAATTACCTTTGAGGTCGATCAGTGATGTCATCCACGACATGACTGATCTTCCAAGGAAATATTTGTCGCAAACAAGTCAACAAAAACTAAAAAACTGAAAATATGTTCAGTCGCTTCTGTGGTCGCAAGGCCGGTCACCTAGAAAATCGCTCGAAAAATTGCTAGTGTGCGGTGCCCTTTAGGGCCGTATGCTTGGGTAGGACTTACCCACACTTTCATTGAACAAGTGCAACTTAATATCAAAACAATCGATGCCGAAAGTAGATGCACCAGTTTACGTCCCTTACGCAACACCGTTTTACAGTGTTTCGAATAAACGGCAACATTTCATCTGAACATCGAAAGTAGATCTACGTGTGTCGCGTGCATTTTGTTATGATAGGCCTAGGATGTATTTAGTTGTATGCTATCCCGAATAATTGACAATTGACTGAAATGCATGAAAGAAACTACATGTACTCTTGGAGGAATTATACTATAATTCCTCCAAGATGTACTCAATATCTTATCATCCTTTTTCATGAGATGTCGTAATTTCAAATGAACACGCACAAACTTTTTCAACACTGGCTAGAAATAAGATTGAATACATTATATTGCAATAATTTTAACCTCTACAAACGCTGCTGTTATATGTCCGTGAACATGAGTTCATCGATTTCTCGTGCCTCGGTCAGTTCTGGCCTCTTCGCTGGTGAAATCTGCGACTCAGCACGAGTAGTCAATTGAAATTGTGTCAGGACTTCAATGTCAATGAGTTATGTTGAAGTCTGTCAGCTGCCGAAGTGACCTATGATATTGCACATCATACACCAACTAGTGTCTTGTGTGTAGTTACAATACAAACATCGTCGAGGACTTTATTCTCGACAAGAATGCCATCCGACCATGGATGCAAGATGTTGTAGAAAGTACATGTTAGTAGAGTCATTTTTTTTGAATCCGTGACCATTCTTCCCCTACCTTTTTTTCTCGATTGATTTGACATTCTGAACCATTTAGAAGAAAAATTAGCTCCTATGTACCTCTCAAAAATGACGGCTAACTTTTCTAGAGCCCAATATTCAAAATGGCCGCCGCCGCCCTCTCGAAAAACAAAAAATAATAGATTGTTAGCCATTGACGAGCTAGAACGTGCCGTTTCTCACTAATTCTGGCACTATGAATCCACTGGAACAATTATTGAACAGTTTCGAGACCATCCTCCCCTCTAAATCCAAGATGGCGGCTGTCCGCCATCTTGAAAAATACGAAATTTATATCTCTGGCACCCGATGAGCTAGAAAGACAAATGAGGTGTCATTTTTCATTAATTCTGGCATAACAAACACTCTGGAAAGGTTATTGAAGAGTTTTGGAACTGTCCTGGCCTGTAATTTCAAGATGGCAGCTGTCCGCCATTTTGAAGAAAACAACACATGAAATATGTCCGGCCCTAGATGAGCTAGAAGGACAAACAAGTTGTCACTTTCCACTGATTCTGGCAATATAAATCCACTGGGGCCATTCTTGTAGAGTTTTGAGACCATCCTGGTCTCTAAATCCAAGATGGCGGCTGTCCGCCATCTTGAAAAACATGAAATTTAAAATCTCCGGCACCCGATGAGCTAGAAAGACAAACGAGGTGTCATTTTGCACTAATTATGGCATAACAAACACTTTGGAAAGGTTATTGAAGAGTTTTGGATGCTCCCCGGTATCTTATTCCAACCAAGATGGCCACCTAAGTTGGCCACAGGGTGCCACTTTGAAAAACATGTATAAACATGACCTCCCGGGCATGACCTCCAATACTTCTGCACCTGAGGAGCCAAAACGACAACAGATACGTGGCATCTTCAAGAACTCGCTTGTGAAAGATGAAATCCGCTCGAATGTTTTTGTGCCCCTATGCTTCACTTCATCAACGTTTGAATAAAGTCTGGTGCTTCACTATCACTACATGAGTCGCTATCACTGTATGATTCACTGTATGAACTACAGTTGTCAGAATCAATGTCCTCACTGTCGCTGCTCCCATCCCTGTTCATCTCTGACTGTGGCTTTGGAGGTAGCGACATGGACGGGGGGAGTGGGGGCTGTGTTGAACGGACAGGCAGACATAGTCCATTTACAAGATGCCATCCATGGCCAATCGGTGAGGGGTGACTTTGGATTGGTAATGCTTGAGCAAATTTGCAAGATAGTTTGCACGATACTCGTGCTGATGGAGACTGTCTGAGTCAGGCAAAAGCCGGACAGTGCTCTTCTTCTTCTGGGCTCTCCACTAAGCAGCCCAGGCCTCTCCGGGTGTCTTACGTTTGGTATCACCATAGACAAAGCGAATAACAAACTTCTCCAAATCATTGATGACTTCCTGTGTCACTGGGAGCTGCGTACCACATGCTGATAGCAGTTTGCGTGCCTCATTAGTCTTCACCAGTCGATCTACAATGAGCTTCTTGCTTGCTCCATAGAAGCCAGAGTTGTGGTCACACCCAGTTTATAACACTTCGGGCCGAATTTACAAAGGGGGCCGTGTTCAAAAAGGGTTACCATCGCGCGATTAAGACTTAGACGCGTGTAACTTCACTAAATGCACACACTTCCACCATGCATTTGAGGAAGTTACACGCGTAGTCGTAAACACCCTTTTTGAATACGGCGCAGGCTGTTTAGCTTCAACACGTGTGTAAGTTCATAGTTATTCAGGTTTAAGGCATAGAAAACCAGGGTCCATATTCATAAAGCTACTTAAGTCTAAGTGTGACACTTATCCTTTGTTCAACACAAAAGATAAGTATCGCACTTTGACTTAAGTCTGTTTATGAATACGGGGCCTGGGCCGTATTCAAAAAGGTTGTTCAGCCGAATCAGCGTACTAATTCTGCATTACACAGGTTAAAGGCCTAGAAAACTATTGTTCTGCCTTCTGTATGCTGCCTGATCTCTGGCATTAACCCACAAGATGATCACACGCGTCTAACTTTCCTGCGTCGCAGTGTGGGAGGACAAAAGAAGTGTTCGACAAATTCTAGACAAGCCTGCCTGATCATTCAACATTTCCTTTGTCCTCTTGGACTTAGACGCAGGATAGTTAGACGCGTGTAATTACCCTACGGGTAAACGGCTTTGGTGAAGCACCACACAGACATCAGACAATAGCTTTTCTAGGCCTTTAATCTGTGTAATGCAGAATTTGTACGCTGATTAGGCTAAACACCCTTAATCGCGCGATGATCACCCTATCTGAATAGGGCCCCCATTGTTTTGCTACCTTGTACGCGGCTTGATCGGCAGCGTTTACCCGCAGAATAATCACCCGTAGTTAACTTTCCTGCGTCTAGCTCAAGGAGGACAAAAGAAAAATTTTGAACAACCTACAGGCCTTGTTTAGAGTCATTCAACTCTTTTCTTTGATCCTCCTGCACGTAAACGCAGGAATGTTAACCGCGTATGATTATATCCTGTGGGTAAACGCTGCCGATTAAGCAACGTACAAGGTAGCAAAACAATGGTTTTCTCGGCCCTTAACCTGAATAACTATGAATTTACACGCGTGTTGACCTAATCGCGCTTCGTAAATACGGCCCGTGTTCTAAATGGGTGTGACCACAACTCCGGCTTCTGTGGGGCAAGGTGGCTATCCAGATTGGAATAAGATACCGGGGAGCATCCAAAATTCTATAGTAACCTTTCCAGAGTGTTTGTTATGCCATAATTAGTGAAAAATGACACCTCGTTTGTTTTTCTAGCTCATCGGGTGCCGGAGAAATTTTAAATTTCATGTTTTTCAAGATGGCGGACAGCGGCCATCTTGGATTTAGAGGCCAGGATGGTCTCAAAACTCTACGAGAATGGCCCCAGTGGATTTATATTGCCAGAATCGGTGGAAAACGACAACTTGTTTGTCCTTCTAGCTCATCTAGGGCCGGACATATCTCATGTGTTGTTCTTTTCAAAATGGCGGACAGCGGCCATCTTGGAATTACAGGCCAGGAAAGTTCAAAACCTCTTTAATAACCTTTCCAGAGTGTTTGTTATGCCAGAATTAGTGAAAAATGACACCTCATTTGTCTTTCTAGCTCATCGGGTGCCAGAGATGTAAATTTCATATTTTTCAAGATGGCGGACGGCCGCCATCTTGGATTTAGAGGCGAGGATGGTCTCAAAACTGTCCAATAATTGTTCCAGTGGATTCATAGTGCCAGAATTAGTGAGAAATGGCACGTTCTAGCTCGTCAATGGCTAACAATCTATTATTTTTTGTTTTTCGAGAGGGCGGTGGCGGCCATTTTGAATATTGGGCTCTAGAAAAGTTAGCCGTCATTTTTGAGAGGTACATAGGAGCTAATTTTTCTTCTAAATGGTTCAGAATGTCAAATCAATCGAGAAAAAAAGGTAGGGGAAGAATGGTCACGGATTCAAAAAAAATGACTCTACTAACGTGAAAAATTGCTTTTTCCATTCTTTCTGAATATTGACTCTTCTAACTGGGTTGTTTTCCTCTTGCAGCAATAAGAAGGTCCCAGAACTCGCTGGAATGCACAGCGTAGTCTTCATCTACANCAATAATTGTTCCAGTGGATTCATAGTGCCAGAATTAGTGAGAAATGGCACGTTCTAGCTCGTCAATGGCTAACAATCTATTATTTTTTGTTTTTCGAGAGGGCGGTGGCGGCCATTTTGAATATTGGGCTCTAGAAAAGTTAGCCGTCATTTTTGAGAGGTACATAGGAGCTAATTTTTCTTCTAAATGGTTCAAAATGTCAAATCAATCGAGAAAAAAAGGTAGGGGAAGAATGGTCACGGATTCAAAAAAAATGACTCTACTATGTACCTGCCAGAAGCCGAGCACCTATCGAGGTAGGGCAATTTACATAAAGATACAAATAAATGTAATAGGCGAGGTAGGGCAATTTACATAAAGATACAAATAAATGTAATAGGCGAGGTAGGGCAATTTACATAAAGATACAAATATATGTAATAGGCGAGGTAGGGCAATTTACATAAAGATACATATAAATGTAATAGGCGAGGTAGGGCAATTTACATAAAGATACAAATATGTAATAGGCGAGGTAGGGCGATTTACATAAAGATACAAATAAATGTAATAGGCGAGGTAGGGCAACTTAGATAAATATACACGTACAAATAAATGTAACAGGCGAGGTAGGGCAATTTACATAAAGATACATGTACAAATAAACAGGCGAGGTAGGGCAATTTACATAAAGATACAATGTAACAGACACATGCGACTATCACTGAAATCAAGGTATATAAAGTTATTACCTCGATCAAACTAAAGAGATGACTCTCGTATACCAAGAAGCCTTTTTTTCTGCAATCCAGACTGGTCAGGGTTTACCATGTTTTCTTTTTCTCTTTCGTACATAATGCGGTTTGAAATTTGCCATCGTATTCAGTTGTAATTATGCAATTTATTTTTTTGAAGCGGCACAATTTGATAAGCAGAATTGCTTTTTTGTGCTCCTTGTTTCTGTATTTTTCTGTATTATTTTGGAAATAAACGTATCAAATACGTAAAAAAACAAAGAAATGACGTAATGTGTCCTGTATAGACGACATTCATTACTGGTCATCATCAATATTGTCCACTTCGTGATTACGTGATCAACAAACACTCTCCATATTATGTGCTTCCTCCTCCTCCTCGTTCGTTTTAGAGCTGCACGGACATTTAATAGTCCGTTTTGGCAATGATTCCGGTAGTGGTCGTCCTTTTGTCTCCGGTATAAAGAACTTCACGAGGAGACATGCGAGGACACCTAACGTTAGGTACAGTAAGTAAGGAATCGAAGCGTGGACTGTAAACTGAAACAAACCAAACAAGGCCACATGAACAAGAAATGTTACCACCCTCTTTCCAACGCAAGGAGTTATCACCGATTCTGTATCCGCATTTTGATACACTTCAGCATTGTGCACTTCAAAATGACAACAAGACAAAATATTTGATGTGAATTCAATTCATCCGCTTACAAGACACTTACCAAGAGTCCGACATAGGGAGCAAGGATGCCTCCGACACGGGCTGATGTATTACCTAAGGCAAAGGACCGAGCCCTGTGAGTAAAAACAATTAATACCTTCATTGTACAACAGTTACTAAATCACGAGTTTGCACACGAAGCTGACACCCGTACATGCATCCCAATATTCGCATCCACTATGACTATGCTTGATTTGGTAGAGTCGAATCTCCAGGAGTAGTTGAGGGTCGATTGTTGGCGCAGTTGCAAGCGATATCATCATCATGATAGACAATTTTAGATATGTATTTTCATATCATATGAATATACTATTCATATGATTCATATCCATGTAATATTTGTATTCTATACTACAGTAAAGCGGGTGATCCACTGTTGCGATTTTGTCTTGAGACGGGGTTGCGTTCCCTTGCGATTACCTTATAAGGACTTCCGATTGCCATATAAGGTAATCGCAAGGGAACGCAACCCCGTCTCAAGCCAAAATCGCAACAGTGGATCACCCGCTTAAGCTCGAGTTTAAACCACCGGTTCATTATGTCCATAAGCACACCCATAGTAGGGTCAGTTTCAGCGTAGGCCTTAACCAGCTATTCATTCCGTCACGGGGTTGTGATTGGACAGCGTAGGCCTTAACCAGCTATTCATTCCGTCACGGGGTTGTGATTGGACAGGCGATTCCAGCCATTCAGGTAATACTTGTTATGTTTTATTCACTCCCATTTCGGATTGTGGGTGTGCTTATGGACATAATGAACCGGTGGTTTAAACTCGAGTTTACTGTATATTCATATATTCAGACTCTGAATCATAATCATATGAATAATCTGATGTATTAATATGATTATGACTATGGTCAAGGTTTGCACTTAACTTTACCTTATCATAGTCGGATATGCTTCCATTGGAATAAGGGCAACAAGGCACCAAACGCCACCAGTTCCCGTGTGACTTAACAATACTAATCCAGTAATAACATCGTCATATTGTTCTTTCTTCCCTGATATGATGAAGCCAGCCACAACAACCAGACACACCAGACAGAACGCCTGGTAGAAGTAGTAGCCACCTTTTCTTCCGATCCTACAAGTACAGCAGTTGAGAAAAATCTTTAGATACTGCACATGTGTATCATCGTATGTCCGGCCGTTGGTTCGAAAATCACAATATAGCAATGCATACATGTACATGACCAAAAAATAGAGCACAAAGGGCGACACACAAAATGATATAATAACAGAAATCACTCTCCAAAAATTTCGCAAATTTTCCGACCCGAACCGGGGTCTTCTTCAGGCTGGCACTTTCAAGTCGAGCTACCAGAAGTGAAATGAGGTGGATTCCAACATGACAAGTGAATCTGAAATAAGGAAACCCTGTGCAAACAGGAGGTGTGGAAAGTAATAGTAATACATGTACATGTCGTTGTTATCGTTTGAAAGGATTCGAAAGGGCAGGAAGGTTTTCTTAACCAGTAACAAACTATAACTACACAGTTTACCACAATTAAATTTTCCAACAGTCTTAATCGAAACCACAACCCCTTTTATTTGCTTTTCTGCACGGAAACCTATTTTACACCCATAGACTTACTTTGAGGCAACATAAACGACCGTCAATCTGGGAATGAAAGACACGGCTTTGCTGATTGCAATATTAAGGTAGATACTTCCGCTGAGTTGTCCCATGTTGGAGCCGATTCCATAGCTTATGAAGGATATGGTGAACCTGCGTGTAAAATCAAGTCGAACGATCGTAGACAATGTCGTCATGCACATGTTCAAGTATATACCGTATTCACGTTTCTGCATTGCGCATCGAAATTGTAGTGTAATGGTGAAAAACTACATGTATACATGTAGAGGGAACCATTTCTGCCAATGTGAATGCGATCCCTTACTTTGCAAATCAGTCCATCAGTATACCCATACTTATTTTATTCGTTGGTTTACGAATTTTTTCCCTGGAAACCACGGACAGGTGGGCGGAAAATGAAAATAAAAATAATTGTAATTATTTGATTATGTTGATCAGATTTGTCAAACATGTAACAGGCGGCTATAAAAATTAATAAAAATGTACTTTGGGGCACTTCATAACATTCAACATGTTCAATATATGGGAACGAGAATGAATGTTACAAACGCTTTGAATTTTTTTTTGTCGCCCAAGGGTCGTCCAGCATGTCGGCGGTAAAATAATAAGGCGTTTTTCTTATTATTTTTTTATTTCTATTGATTGGATAATCAATTTGGGAGGGGGCAAAAACAATGCCATTTTTTCAATTATTTTTATTTTCCAAAATCGGGAAAAACAAGTGCCGTGGATCCGTAAACCAGTAAATAAAATAATCGTGGCGATTCTGTCTCCCAATAGCTTTATCAGACACGTAACTTTGGTAATTCATAGTAGGGGATCTTCACCCAACCGAATAAATCTTCCTGAATTGATACGTAAAGATCTTAAACTTTTTAGTCAGGATTTTACAGCTGGATTCAGTGTCGACAGTGATGACTGCCTACCAGAATCGTAGAATGAATCTTATTATTCTGTCAAGCATGATTCTTATAAACTTGCACAAGATGTAGTTTCCAATGGCGACCCTTACCAGATCCAAATGATAGTGAATGACATGAGGGAGTATTCTTTATTCCTAAAAAGGTCGATATACGACCCCTCGTCCTTTTTATCATCTCTTGCGTCATCATCTGCAATGTCCTGTAGCAGTTCAATATTGACATCCTCTTTGCCGTTGTTTCTAGCAATCTTATTTAACCAGTACGCTGCTTCTTTGAACCTTCTCTTTTTCACCAACCAGCGAGCACTCTCAGGCAAGAAGCTGCGAATGAATGATCAGCAGGACTATGATGTTTGACTTCAAGAATACTAGCATTAATAGACCATGGACATAATCCTTCGCATTACTTCGAAGAGATGGCAGCGCCTCACATCAGCAACCAATGCCGCAGGGGCGCAGCGACGAAAATTAACAGATGATTTTACAGAAATATTCCTGCAGCTGAGTCGCAGGACTGGATCTGTAAAATACAGACTCAAGGAAATGTTAACAGAGACTTGACTGGAGGCTGACCAAATTATATTTTCATACATGTATATTGCTCTCAGAAAGCATCATATGGAAAGCCCAATTGTGGTCTTTATCTATTTTTGGTCCAGCCAATACAGGAAAACATAAATCGTACCATATGTAAATTTACAGAAAGTTCTGGAGACTGAGCTGCAGGCAATTTCTGTAAAATTATTGCAATAATTTTTAACAGTACCTAGCTGCATTATATGTGAACAAGCAAAGATACAAGGATAAAAGGCCTTGATTCTTTTTAACCCTATCATTTTCTACAGTTTTCTCCAATGCCCAGTGTTACCCATGGAGTTCCATTAACACTATCATTTGGGAAGTTCTGCTCTTCTGGCAAGTGGTTTGTCAACCCAAGTGGAACAACCTCAAGAAAAGATAACTACATGTATGTCATACGGCCGTCGTGCCGTCAAAAGTTTCGCCAAGAACATGTAACCGTTTACATTTACATGTACATTTCCCAAGTTACTACTATGGTCCACTTACACTGCTATAACAGGTAATGCTGGTAGCATTATCATTCCACTGGATGATGCGTGCCAGTGCCAGTCCCTAATAAGATAACCAGTTAAGGCAATCAGAAGACCGCCAATAGGCCACCCTATTCTGCTGGCCGACAAGACGCGATATTTTGGACCAAGGTACTCTGTGGGTATTACCATTGTCGTTGCCACCAATCCACCTAAAATGAAAAAAAAATGTTATAAATCTTGGGCGTATTTCTGGCATAATACAATATATTATTTACCTACACTGCGATTTATTCTCTTCGTTTTTATTTGAAGGAAATTATACTAACCTGCACAGAGGCCAACTACGGTGCGAATCGCCAGGTAGACCATCCAGGATGGAGAAAATCCTGATGATGTTTGCAGGATCATAATCGCTGTCCACATACACATGACGGTCTTCTTTCGTCCAAATGTATCGGAAAGAAACCCTCCGAAGAATGCACCCACGAGGACCCCGGCGAAAAATGTGCTTTGGATGATGCGGCTCATGTAGCTTTTTTCGCAGATGAAGCCCCACTGCATGAAAGGAAAATTGAACCGGAAGGCCTATACATGCATCAAAGAGGAGCTTGCGACGCTTGAAATCTGTCACTTGCAGGCGTCACCTGCAGCCCTCGGGCACCATAATTGCATGATTCCGGTGTAACGTTTTTCAGTGTGGCCCGTGTGCCAGTGTGACATTACAATAGATTGACGGAATAAGCGGCGACTTGACAATGGGCGACACACAGAGAAACAGCGAGTCGGTTTCCCAGTGTGTTCAGAACAATGGGAATCACAGTGAAATATGGCATCACTGAAAAACGTTACACCGGCACAGCAGATTTTGACTACTCATTTTAAGATTGCTGTATATTTTTGTAATGCCTTGAGATATTTAACTGAAATTTTCACCACAAGCCACAATTAACAGCCTCATATCACATACGAAATGCCACGACATTTGTTTAAAAAGTGTAAACATTATGGCCTTAAAAGATATGTTCAAGTTTTTTTGGGCCATGCACCCGATAAAAAATAGAAACGCCAATAAACTGTAGCAGCAGTAATTTGCCGCGTGGTTTATCGGTGCTGTAACAGTTTGTACTACATGTACGTGCTATATGTATAAATACCATGAACATACCTCGGTGCTAATCGACGTAAACTCATCAGAGAATGTCACGTTTTCACAGCGAGTTGTCGCACTGGGGCAAAATTTGGTCGTCTCATTCCCTATCACTTCAATGCCATCACTGTTCGTGTATACCGGAATGCAACTCCAGCCCGGGTTCGCCGATTCGAACACATAATAAAACATACATAGTGATAATGTCAATTCTATCAATGTTCCGAATATATAAATGGAAACCTGGTAGCATCCAATGTGGCCAATCTTCTCGTAGAGGTCGTCAAAAGTTTTCCTTCTTCTTACTAGATGTTCCTCATCCATTTCTTCCTTCTGTTCCTCTTCTGCCATGCTGATATTTAAAGCCTTTAATGGTTTTGTGGAAAAGTTTTAATATTCACGCGCTAGACATGCTAGAAGGTACATTAATGTAAATGAAATGTCTCCAAGACATATCGAAGTCCAATTCATTTTTAGTATAGTTATCTGCAGTGAACCCATGTATGTGTTTTGATCTGTAAGTATCCAAAGTATATTAACGTATCGTAAAAGTAGGTAATCGATCGAAGTATTAAATACAGTGACGACAATTTTTAGTTTTTATATCAGCATTCCAGAGGTCATTTACAAGTACCTGGCGTAGATAGGCCTACTGTCGATTATAGCCAGGTCAATATCATATGATCATGATAATCTACATGTAATTTACCTTCGTCAGGAACATCCGAAGTTTACCCAACACTGTTAAAAATTTCCGTAACATCTGTAAATTTACAGTAAATTTACAGCAGAATTTTCACTGCATGGTTGCTGTAAAATTCATTTTACTGCAAACCGCTGTTTTTTACTGGAAATTAACAGCAAGATTACATTTTGTCAGTTTTAAATACAGCATTTTTTTGCAGAATTTATACCATTTTGTTGTCAAAATACAGCAAACGGGTGCTGCCAAAATACAGAAAAGTGCTGTGTTACTCTGCTCCCAACATTTGCTGTGAAACTTTTTACAGCAAAAATTTTACAGCAAATGCTGGCAGCAGAGTACAACACAGCACCTGTTTGCTAAATTTTGACAAGAAAATCTCTTCTATGTCACCAAACGAATGGATTCTGGAAAATCCACATACACTGTATATGCAGCGTTAGATACAATAATAAGCTATAGGGCTATCCTGAGTGTATTTTGATTTATTCAGTCGTTTTTTGGGAACCGTAGGAAACCGCATGGTGGAAGAAGCAGAAAGAAGAAAGAAATTTTGTGATCTCAATATGGTCAGCACACTGACAGGTATGCTGACCATAATGATCTCGCACAAACTTTTTCAACACTGGCTAGAAATACGATGTCAATTATTGCAATAATTTTAACCTCTACAAATGCTCTGTATGTCTCCATCAAAACATGAATTCATCGATTTCTCGTGCCTCGGTCAGTTCTGGCTTCTTCGCTGGTGAAAGTTTGCGACGTACATGTAGCAAGAGTAGTCAATTGAATTGTGCCAGGCCTGGCACAAATCAGTTGAAGTCCGGACCTTATTCACAAAGCTCCCGTAATTTTAAGGACACGCAAATCCTTTGTCAGGCTGATATTGAACAATAGGTTGTCCGCAAGTGGACAATATAGTTTACGCACTCCCGTAAGTTACGAGAGCTTCGTGAATAAGGTCCCTGCAGGACTTCAATTTCAATGAGTTATGTTCCGTGGTTATGTTGAAGTCGGTTACATTAGCTGCCGAAGTGGCCTATAATTATGATATTGCCCATCATAGACCTGATAGTGTCGTGTGTGTAGTTACAATACAGACGTCGCAGAGGACTTTATTCTCGTGGCAAACATGCCATCCGACCAAGTATGTAAGATCATGTAGAGAGTACGTGTCAAAGCCGAGCACCCAACGAGGTGGGGCAATTTACAAAATGATACAAATAAATATAATTATAGATATAACCGACTAAATCACTAAAATCAAGGTATATAAAGTTAAATTACCTCGATCAAACTAAGGGACGACGTAAAATGTCCTGTACATGTATATACATTCTATGCTATTCTATGTTATCAACAAACACTCTCCATGTTACGTGCCTCCTCCTTCTCCTCCTCGTTCGTTTTAGAGCTGCACGGACATTTAATAGTCCGTCTTGGCAATGATTCTGGCAGTGGTCGTCCCTTTGTCTCCGGTATAAAGAACTTCACGAGGATACATGCAATGACACCTAATGTTAGGTAGAGTAAGTAAGGAATCGAAGCGTGGATTCTGAACTGGAAGAAAACAAATAGGCCACATGAACAGGTGCCGGAATCAGGCAAATATCCTCATTGACTCCTCATTTTAAAAATGCTCTTTTTCTGCAATGCCTTGAGATATTTACCTGAAATTTTCAATACAAGCAACAATTAACTGCCTCATACACATATAAAATGCCATGGCATTTGTTGTAAAAGTGTAAAAGGTTTGGCCTGATAAAGTGTGTTCCAGGTTTTTTGGGGCCACCCGATATATTATCGTGTTCTTGCTATGCTTTCTTTCCAACGCAAGACGTTATCTCCGATTCTTATGTCCGCATTTTAATAGGCTTCAGCATTGTGCACTCCAAGATGTTACAAGACAAAACACTTATTTGATGTGAATTCAATTCATCCGCTTTGTACCTATTCTGAGTAGACACTTACCAGCAGCCCGACATAGGGAGCAAGGATGCCTCTAGACTCACTCAGTCAGTCGCCACGCGCGGCGCTGGAGTAGCTTCCCGCGGAGCGACTGACACCACTCGACCAAATCTCGTGAAATCTCGCTTTACTGGTCGCAGAACGTTGCGACAGGCCGAATCGACGCGCTATGAATGAATGACAATAATGTAGCAGTCACATGATGCAAATATGGCTGCCATATGGTATATGAAGCATTGTTTGTATTATGTACAGTGATGTACGGTAAGTACACATGGTACATGACTTATGCATTGCATATGACAAGTGTTTGGGTAGAAAATGGGTGATGTTGCTGGCAAAATATACAGATCATGTGACCAGCGTCACATGACAAAAAAGTGCGTAAATGCGGCTGCGGCTAGCTCCCTCAATGTATTGACCGTGCATAAAATATACACGAGTGGTGTCAGACTCTGTAATGGTAATGTAAGAGTCTGACCGCGTGAGACTAGGATGCCTCCGACACGGGCTGATGTATTCCCTAAGGCGAAGGCCCGAGCCCTGTAAGTACAGATGATACCTTGTACAACTGTCACTAAATCAGGGGTTTGCACACGAGGCTGACAACGTACACATGCATCCCGATATTCGCATCCACTATCAAAATGCTTGATTTGGCAGAGTCGAATCTCTAGGAGCTGAGGGGGTAGGTTGTTGGCCCAGTAGCAAGCGATATCATCATACATGATAGACAATGGGCCGTATTGTAGAGACTTCCTTAAGTCAGGTTTACCTTTAGCTATTGGCTGGTATTATAAAAGTTAGCAAATGCTTTTACTTAAGATTTGCACAGCGAGGTCCAATGTAAATGTACAAAACTTGATGTAAAAGCTTTTATGAATATCAGCCATTGTTTGCAGAGCAGAATATAAAAGCTTAATCAATGGACCTTAGAGTTAAGGATGCTTCTAGAATAAGGACCAGTAGATACATTTACATGTATGTATTTTCATGATTATAATTATGGGCAAGTTTAGCACTTAGCTTTACCTTATCATAGTCGGGTATGCTTCCAATGGAATAAGAGCTCCAAGGCTCCAAACGCCATCAGTTCCCGCGTGACTTAACAATACTAATCCAGTAATGACATCATCATATTGTTCCTTCTTCCCTGATATGATGAAGCCAGCCACAACCACCAGGCACAACAGACAAAACGCCAGGTAGACGTAGTAGCCGCCTTTTCTTCCGATCCTAGAGGTGATGCAACAAGTAATTAAAAAGTCGTTAGTAGTACACGTGTATCGCACGCCGGAGTGGACATAATTCAGAATTAATATCCACATTAATTCAAACGAAATAATGTCCACATTAAATCGACCAATAGGATTTGATTTTTATATGTGGACACTTGATTTAATGGCCACATTAAATCGATTTAATACCACCATTAATTCGATGTAATGTCCACATTAATTCAAGCAGCTACTTCCGCCGATAAATGCACAATCGACCAATCAGAGGAGACTTCTTTATGTGTACATTAATTCCATTTTATGTCTACATTAATTCGAGCCCATGCACATCCGCCACTAAAAACTCTTCTCTGATTGGTAGATGGTGGATTTATCGGCGGAACTAGCAGATTGATTTAATGTGGACATTACATCGATTTAATATGGACATTAAACCGAATTAATGGTGGTATTAAATCGATTTAATGTGGACATTAAATCGATTTAATGTGGACATATAAAAATCAAATCCTATTGGTCGATTTAATGTGGACATTAATTCGTTGAATTAATGTGCATATTAATTCAGAATTTTGTCCACTCCGGCGTGCGATACACGTGGATATCATTGGACTGAGTGGTGACATGGGCGTAGTACATACAGTTCTGGGGTATTGACTTTAAAGTGCCTGAAAAAACCCGGTGTGGGGTCGAAACTTTGCGAATCTCAGAGACTACTCATATTGTTTCACATTCCGGGTTCACTTTGTGTGTCGTTTTTGTGCTTTGTTTTGTGTACATGTACATGTACCTCTCAGCACTAATAGAGGTTCTCAACCGATGTCACAACTCAATGCTAATGACCTACATAATTAGCCATGTGCTTGGCCGTCAGCAATATGCTACAACTCTATGTATTTCAGCGCGAAATTGTCTATTTTTACTATTTTTACAGGTGTCTTTCAACGAGACTGCTCTAGAACATGTTATTTTATTTGACAAATCATATTAAGAAACTGAAATTACAAGGTAGTAATTCTTTCAGTAAACCCCATTGACACTGACGGCCGATATGGCCGCACCAGTTCTACAAATTCTATGTTCATTAGGGTCTGACGTCACGTGAAGTACATGTACCTCTATTTACACGTAACAGGTTTCTAAGGTGAAAAACATAGCTTCCTATCGGACTCGAACCCACGGACCCTTGCATAACGCACAGACTTACTTAGAGGCAACATAAATGACAGTCAATCTAGGAATGAACGACACGGCTTTGCTGATTGCAACATTAAGGTAGATACTTCCGGTGAGTTGTCCGATGTTGGAGCTGATTCCATACGTTATGAAGGATATGGTGAACCTGCGTGTAAAATCAAGTCGAGTGTCCGAAAATGGGTCATTTCACAGTTGGTGTTAACGCGTGTTCACAATGCTTTAACTTGATGCATTGTAAACACCGTGCCAACACCAACTTTGAAATCATTATTACCGTTGATACATCCTGAAGATACCATGTAAATATTACTATTACTGTTACTGTATTACTATTACTATTACTATTACTATTACTATTACTATTCCTATTCCTATTACTATTACTATTACTATTACTATTACTATTACTATTACTGGCAAGCACATATTCACAGGATGCATGTGGCCAGAGGATGGCACTGGTGGGCGTCTGTGTGTGTGTGGGGGGGGGGGGATATGTTTGGAAGGGCCAACACCTTGGGCAATAATCTAGGCCACGGCCGAGTTAAGCAGGGTTCATTGGCACACGGATGATTTTGTCCGACTCAGGTCCGTAAAAAATCGATCATATTGACTTCTGCGTTCTTGTCGTATCCGCAAAAATAGGGACTGAAAACAGACCGGATCCGTGCGCCAATGAACCTTGCTTTAGTAAGTCAGGCGCCAGACTTATAATTCGGGCGCCTGACTCACTAACTCGGGCGCCCGACTTATGAAAGGCGCCCGAGTTATAAGTCGGGGGCCCAAGTTATGAAATAAATAAATGTGATGGCCTTTATCAGCCACCGTACGTATCAGACTCGCACAAGGAATTTGCACAATTGTGTAATACATGTACTTGTGTGTGGTTTCCAATGGCGACACTTACCACATCCAAATGACAGTGATTGACATGAGGGAGTATTCTTTATTCCTAAATAGGTCGACATACGATCCCTCACCCTTTTTTTCGTTTAATGCCTCATCATCTGCAATGTCCTGTAGCAGTCCAATATTGACATCCTCTTTGCCGTTGTTTCTAGCAATCTTATTTAACCAGTATGCTGCTTCTTTGAACTTTCGCTTTTTCACCAACCAGCGAGCACTCTCAGGCAAGAAGCTGCGAATGAATGATAAGCAGGAATATGACGTTTGTCTTCAAGAATAGGAGCATTGCTTATGACCAGGCCATGGACACATACGTTATTTCCAAGGAATGGCAGCACCTCACAACAGCAAACAATAGTACCGCGCAGAGGAACACCGAGGAAATAATCAGCCAGTAATACTTCCATAACATAATAGATTACTATCTTCTGCGTTATATGCTCAACAGACAACGATTCAAGATAAAGGGTTTTGATATTCTTTTAACTGTAGTGTCTCATTTTCTACAATTTTCTCCATTCCCCAGTTACCCATGGCGTTCCACTGAACCTTGTATCTAACATACCATTTAGGAAGTTTTGCCCCACCCGAGTGGAATAATCTCGAGAAAAGATAACCATGGCATAAGGCCATCCAAAATTAAGCCTACGTGAGTGTACAACAGTTAAGTCCGTGTCACACTGTCCCGAAATTAGACACCCGATGGCCACACGAATATGGGATTTTAAATTTCGCGTGAAGATGGCCCCAAAGTCAACTTCCAGAATTTTGCAAATTTTCGACCCCAACCGGGGTCTTCTTAGGCTGGCATTTATCAGTAAGATTTCCAAAAGTTTCGATAATTCGTATGGCCATCGGGTGTCAACTTCGGGACAGTGTGACACGGGCTTAAGTGGTCGCACTTACACTGCAATAACAGGTATTGCTGGTAGCATTATCATTCCAATTGCTGATGCGTGCCAGTGCCAGTCCCTGATAAGATAACCAGTTAGGGCAAGCAGAAGACCTGCAGTAGGCCACCCTATTCTGCTGGCCGCCAAGACGCGATATTTTGGACCAAGGTACTCGGTGGGTATTACCAACGTCGTGGCCACCAATCCACCTGAAAATGAAAAAAAATTATAAAGCTTTTGGCATAATTCCGATATAATTATAATGCAATATTTACCTGTTTACTGATTTACTGTTTTTATTTGTTTGAATGAATCGTTAGGAAAGCTGTTTACCTGTACAGAGGCCGACAGAGATGCGAATAGCCAAGTAGACCATCCAGGATGGAGAAAATCCCGATGATGTTTGCAGGATCATAATCGCGGTCCAAATACACACGACGGTCTTCTTTCGTCCAAATGTGTCAGAAAGAAACCCTCCGAAGAGTGCACCGACGAAGACCCCGCCGAAAAATGCGCTTTGGATGATGCGGCTCATGTAGCTTTTTTCGCAGATGAAGCCCCACTGCATGAAAGAACAAGAGGCCCATGTGCCTGGCGCCCAGCTGATATTCTAGCCCTAGTTGGTTGGGAAGGGGTTAATATTGCATGACACCATTCTTGGTAAATCGAGATAGATGCCTAATTAAACCCCTTGCATGAGAAGGGGTTAATATCACATGATACAACCCTTGGTGAATCGAGATAGCCCAGTTTAGCCAACTGTTATTGTCAGATAGGTACACCCTTGTAGGAAAGTAAAAGGACAACACGTTTTTTTCTATTGATATTGCAAAAGGGAAAAGTTGCAGATATTCGTCAGTCAGGCAAGTTGAACTATGTAATGAAGAAAGAAAATTTAAAATCGGACGATTTTTCAAAAATTGTGGAAAAAGTCATTTTACAAAATACATGTATCATTTTTCTCTTAATTAATTAAAATTGATTTCTGGCAAAACACCATGGTTCTATGCCCAACATGTTGCTACAGATTGGGTGCAAATACCATCTGTAGCGCTAATGGTTTTTGCGATATTTAAGCCCGCCACACACGGAGGGCAAATGCCTTCGCCAAAGCGCGGGCCCGCCACTTGGCGAAGGCAATTGCCCTCCGTGTGCGGCGGGCTTTAGGAAACTTGCTGTCCTTTTACTTTGAATCCTACAAGAGTGTACATGCAGTACTTTATTTTACCTCTAATGCCCGCTGTACACGATCAAATTTGTCATCCAATTTTTTTTTGGAAATTCCGATTCCGGGCCTATTGGGTTTCAATGTATAAACTCGCATGTAGGCCTGTACTGAGCATATTCAGAAAATCTGATGAAAAATTTGATCGTGTACAGCGGGCATTAGGTGGCAAGGGGAAATAACAAATAATATCACATGACAGCCTAAATCTTTGGTGAATTGAGATAGGCCAAAAGACACCCTCAATGGGCTGAATGCAGAACTCACAATAATGATGAACATCAGACACGGCCTAGTGAGACTGAGAAGGCAATAGTTAAAAGTGCGGGACATTCAAATACATGTACCCCTGTTTTGAATTTTTTTATTTTGTTGAATAGCACCCCCTCGTGGACAGATCTGACACTGACTTCCCTTATACCTGATGTACAAAATATCAACATCTATCCCATCACTTTTTGTCTACATACGTAGGGGCTGAGATATTGCGATGGTTGATTTTACACAAAATACCCCCTTTGAGTGTCCCAGCAGAGTTCACCCAGGGCTACTTTCAATTGAACTTGCGAATCTCTAGCTGTCACGGTTACAAAACGTCGGGCATAGTTGAACAGATGGAGTGATGGCGTGATTGAGTGACAGACTGACGCCACTGAGTAGTTCTGACTAGATCTGCTGACCTTTGGTCAGCTGAGCTAAACAATGAACAGATATCACTTGTAGCTGTTCAAGGAGGCGCTCGCGACGTTTGAAATCTGTCGCTTTGTAGAGAGATACATAAAAGTACATGCATGTAACTTTAACTTTAAAACGCCAAACTGTTGCGCCCCACCAGTAATTTGCAGAGTTGTTTAACGGTCTGTTGCAATTTGTACTACTGTAGCTTTAGCACGTAGTACAAACTGCAACAGATCGTAGCTTCCATGAACATACTTCCGTGCTTATCGACGTAAACTCAGCAGAGTAAGTGTGGTTTTCACAGCGTGTTGTCTCACTGGGGCAAAATTTGGTCGTCTCATTCCCTATCACCTCAGTGCCGTTACTGTTCGTGTATACCGGAATGCAACTCCAGCCCGGGTTCGCCGATTCGAACACAAAATAATACAAACATAGTCCTATTGTCAATTCTATCAATGTTCCGAATATGTAAATGGAAAACTGGTAGCAACCAATGTGGCCAATCTTATCAAAGAGGTCGTCAAACGTTTTCCTTCTTCTGACAAGATGTTCTTCATCCATTTGCTCCTTGCGTTCCTCCTCAGCCATGTTGTTATTAAAGCCTTTAATGGTTTGGATAAAAGGGTTTGTATATTCACGCGCACGAAGGTAATGAGACCTATCCAAAAATATCCAATTTCAACCCACTTTTAGTAGTTATCTGCAGTGAACTCCCATGTCTATTGTGGTCTGTAGGTATCGAAGTATAAGGTGCTTTTTTAGTGTCTACATGTATATGAGTAATTCCAGATATCTTTGACAAGTACATCGGGTCGACAGCGTGATAATAGCCAGGTCAATGTCGAGATAATCTAATTTACTTTCGTCAGGTCCATCCAACATGTCCAACGTTACAAAATATAAAATGAACTAAGGATTTTAATGTAAACAGAAATATTTTGTGTGTTGACTGGAGCTTCTTGGGGACGTTCAGGGTAGCAACTTCTCCAGCGACCGTTTGTAAACCTTTTTATAAAGAATTATGTACACTATTATGAAATGTTCAACTGGTTTCCAAACAACCGACACCAAAAAGCAATTTTAACGGCAGCTTATCGTTTTTATTCGGCGTATGAGCAGCATATACATATTCCTCGGAAATGCAAGATCGTCCACATGTGCAATAGACTATAGACATTGCCCATAGATAACGGGACACACGGTCCAGTTTTCAACCATCTCCTAAAGATCTTAGCAGAAATCAGATTTAGCGTGACAATATGTTTTTTTCTTTTTGGCCATTGGAAAGAACTTTATTTTTGGATTGGCAACTGAAAAAGATGAGGGGTCAATTGTTACGTTAAACTTTCTGGCTTTCTCACAATGAGGATTTCAAAATGGGATGCAAAAACCACACTTGGCAAACATAAGCCTAGACACGTAATCAATGGGCAATGTCTATATAGTCCATTTATGATGCAAATCTATCGATCCGTCCGACACCAAAATCATTTTCCTTCCTCTGTCCATATAGGGTTAACATATGAAACTGAAATTAATGGCACCATAGACCTCTCTAGTATCTTCACTAACACAGCAGAATTTGGTTCACTCAGATGTTTGCAGCTGGACACAAAATTTGTTTGAAGATATCAATTTCCGTCCGAACCAAAATCCACTTTTTGAAAAAGACCATGCTTTCTTTGACCACATCTGCATCGTACCAGTTCGATGAGAAAGGAAGGGGCAGGAGGTAATGCCGACAATACTGGCCTCAGCTTATCAACATTCCGCTCCCATCCAAGCGTCGTAGGGTCCAGTCCAGATGGATGCAATACTTACAAGATCCTGCTCCCAAATGTTTGACTGCAAGTGTGCCCTCATAACGTGCTGCTGCCAAGCACCTTCAGTAGGTGCGAGATTTTCTACTCCCTTGTCTTCTCGCTGCCGGCAGAACAGCTGCCATCTGATTTCGTCTGGCCTGGAAGATGCGACATCCTTCGTGCCGAATAAGGATAACACAGCCATGCATGACCTCTTCCGGCGGTTGTTCCCCGATTTCTAAATGTGTTATTGCTGAGATGGCATGGGGTTTTGCATTCAAAAGTGCCTTTAGGCAAGTTGGCTTCCCTTTACCCTTGATGTGACCAGTAGTATCGCAGCCTGTCAGTGCATACCATTTGACAAGGCTCTTTGCAGGAGTCATGTATCAATCCATCACAAATTATATCGGATAATACTGATTGAGCGAATTTGAAAGCCTGATTGAGCATTAAGTAGGAATACAGTAAGGTATAAATCTAGTTACAATGTTAAGTAAAACATACCATAAACTGAAACTAAAACCGAAAATTTTAGTGTGGCCCGCAGAATCATACGTGTAATACGTTTTAGGTAAACACCCGAAAATGTCATCTTAAAATTCAAGATGGCCGCCATTTTCGGCAATTCTGTCAGCACCATCGGATTCACAGACCCAGAAAACCTATAGGTACATGTATAGCCATCAATTTTATCATCGTATGCCATTGGTTTTTAAATTATAATCAGAAATTTTCAGAAATGTTTTATCGTTACTATCAGATTCCTCGACGCCTAAAACCTGGGTATAGTCATCAAAATCATCTTCCTGTGTACAGTGGTTTTTGAGTTATAAGCAGATAAAGTAGAGAATGGCGGCCATCTTGAAATCTAATATGGTCGCAATTTTTCGAATTTTCTACCATTACCATCAGATTCCTCGACCCCGAAAACCTGGGTATAGCCATCAAAATTGTCTTCATATGTACAATAGTTTTTGAGTTATTAGCAAATAAGTGTGGAGAATGGCGGCCATCTTGAAATCCAAGATGGCGGCCAAAAAGCGCAGATTAAAAAATGGCAACAATGTTTTTCTGAATCTACGTTAGATTTGCCACAAGAAAATCGCTATTTCCCAGACCACAAAGTTACTTAATAAGCCTGTGGACTATCCACGTGGATTTGGTCCTTAGTTATGTTCGGCATGATACAAGCAACATGTCAACAATACATGTGTACAATGGTTTTTGAGTTATTAGCAGATAAAGGTGGAGAATGGCGGCCATCTTGAAATCCAATATGGCCGCCATTTTTCGAATTTTTTACCGTTACCATTAAAAATGGCCACAAAGTTACATAAGCCTGTGGACTAATAGCACCGTCCTGATCCTACCAACCACGCGCTGCAGTAGGGCCAGTATCAGCGTATTGGCCACCATTTGTGGAGGAAGTTACATGTAGGCAGTGGCGTCACTTGGAAATTTTATGGAAATGATGAAAATTTATATTCAATTCTCAATACGGCTGAGGAACCGGAAAGCTGATAGAAGGTGATGTACGTACATTTGACGCAGGAAATACACCAATCACGAAGGGATAATGTATCAACATAATATTTCGTGTACTTAACTTGCGCCAGCACCGGGCAGTCAGATTGACGAACACGATAGGCACGTCCGTATGCAAAAGCCGCGATGTGAAAGTAGTTAGGACCGGGTACCAGTCTGCATGTGCAACTGTTTATGACTCCTACGCAACCGATTTTGATGATCTTCGACTAAATTGCAAGACTATATATCTGAATATCGTGTCAATTTGGAAAGTACATGTTGTGTCGCATGCATGTTCAAGCCAGATCGATCCCGAAGTGACATATTATTCCACATTAGATGAAGTGTTGTTTGTGTAGTTTGGGTACAAATACAGACATCAGGTCTTGATTCTCGACAAGAATAGGCCTACCATCCGTCCATAGATGTACCGTCCTGTAGAAGCTGAGCATTTGTGTGTGGGCGTAATTAGTATGATTCCCCCCCACAAGTCCGACATCCCACAAGTCCGAAGTCCCACAAATCCGACATCCCACAAGTCCGACATCTCACAAGTCCGACGTCCCGCAACTTCGACATCCCACATGTCCAAAGTACCACAAGTCCGACATCCCACAAGTCCGAAGTACTATAAGTCCGAACTCCCAACCCCTTCTTGTCGGAGTTATGGGATGTCGGACTTATGGTACTTCGGACTTGTGATATCTTTCTCTGAACGTCGGACTTACGATACCTTTCTCTAGACGTCGGACTTGTGGGATGTCGGACTTGTGGTGCTTCGGAATTGTGGTACATTTTTGAAGTGATTTTTCCATTGTCGGACTTATGATACATCGAACTTCTGGGATGTCGGACTTGTGAAGTGTCGGACTTATGGGGGGACACCGTTAGTATGTGTGAGTAATTTACAGGGAGATACATATTAACTGAGTGTGGTCCTAGCGCGACACCCGACAAAGTCACTGATGGACATGATAAAGCCGGGTAGCCTACATGTACATGTCATGTGCATGTATATTGTAGAGTTAGAACAATCCCAGCATTGAAACAAAGTAAACATTTGTCACTGGTCACCACGTTCACTTCGTGATTACGAAATCAGCAAACACTCTCCATTTTACGTGCCTCCTTCTCCTCCTCGTTCGTTTTAGAGCTGCACGGGCATTTATAACTTCGTTTTGGCAATGATTCCGGCAGTGGTCGTCCTTTTGTCTCCGGTATAAAGAATTTCACGAAAAGACACGCGAAGACACCAAATGTAAGGTACAGTAAGTAAGGAATCGAAGCGTGGATTTTAAACTGAAATGGAACGAACAGGGAAGAAATGTTATACACTGTATTGTTACTGTCTTTCCAACACATCCGGCGTTCTCAACGATAACTTATTCGTGCATTAAAGGGCCTCTAGAGGCAGCCAGCATGGCAGGGGAAAACCCCGGGGAAAACCCAGGTTGAATACCTCGTACCAGTGATTATTACGTTAAAGTGGCGCCGCCTGGCCGAAGAACCGGTACTGATAGTAGCCTAATGGCGAGCTGCCTCTAGAGGCCCTTTAATTGAGTGTCACGAAGCAGAGGAATATTAGAATTTGACAACTCAACCGCATTTTATTCTGACTTACCAACAGTCCGACATAGGGAGCAAGGATGCCTCCGACACGGGCTGATGTATTCCCTAAGGCAAAGGACCGAGCCCTGTAAGTACAGAATATGATGATCGTCATCAATAATAGAATCAATGCAGTTTGCAAAGTGAGGAAACTGACCTCCATCGGATCATTCAATCAATGCGTGGGTACGCGTGAAACAGTAGGTGGCGACGTGGTAGACAAGCGAATATCATGATATAAGATAGAATATGATGTTGATGTATGCATGACGACAATGTTGGCTGACATGTCATGCACTAAGCTCACCTTATCATAGTTGGGTACGCTTCCATTGGAATAATGGCAACCAGCCCCCAAATGCCACCAGTTCCCGCGTAACTTGTCAACACCAATCCAGTAATTACTTCAGCATATTGTTCCTTCTTTCCGGGAATGATGAAGCCAGCCACAACCACAAGACATACCAGGATAATCGCCTGGTAGAAGTAGAAGCCACCTTTTCGTCCAAACCTAGACGAATGACCAAAGGTTAAGTCATTAGATAATTACACACATACGTGTACTTGGGGAATAGTGTCAAACGTAAGTGGTGACATTCCAAATACATTTGGTTTGGAAATCTTATACGTGCAGTTTAATTGTTTTCTTTGTGTTGAAAGGACTGGAAATGCTAAGAAGGTTTTCATCACCAGTATCAATAGATGTAGTATGTAGGTCTACATGTAGTTCACCAAATATGTTCACTTTTCAACTTTCATTACATGTACAATTTCAACAGCTTTCCTGCAGGTCAACAACCTGAATTTACCATCTCCAGTAGACTTACTTTGAGGCTATATAAATAACCGTCCATCTAAGACAAAACGATGTGGCATTGCTGATGGCAACGTTAAGGTAGATGCTTCCACTGAGCCGTCCCATGTTGGAACTGATACCATATAGGTCAGGAAGGATATGGTGAACCTGAAATGAAGTCAAACGCTTTTTTGATGGATGCACATTGAACAATATCTTCTATTTTACACATGGTTTTACGGACAACGTCAAGACGACGTATAGACAGCAAGTGTTCAGTCCACGTATAATACTGGGCAGATGAATTGTAACTTCACATCAATATCTCTTGAACAGCCATAAAAATTAAGAGAACGTTCAGTCTCCAACATGTCCAATGACGATACTTACCAGATCCAAATAATAGTGAATGACATGAGGGAGTATTCTTTATTTATGAAGAGGTCAAGATAAGAATATCTCTCGGTCTTTTCTTCGTTTAATGCCTCATCATCTGCAATGTCCTGTAGCAGTTCAATATTGACTTCCTTTTTGCCGTTGTTTCTTGCAATCCTATTTAACCAGTAGGCTGCTTCTTTGAACCTTCGCTTTTTCACCAACCAACGCGCACTCTCGGGCAGGAAGCTGTAAATAAAGAGTTCAGTATAATATTATTTCTGAGGAGTATTACTACGTTCTGCATTATAGTACACTCATCCCAAAAAATAAATGGACAGTGGTTTTTTAACTCTGTACAGGAAGTGATGCATAATTTCGGGTTCTAGCTCAGATATATGGCCCTTCAACACCTCTTGTATATGTCCAAGAGCAAATTTTAAGGAAAAAATTAAAATATCGTGAAATTATCACTGTTTCAATATATCATTGAAAATGAGATTTTTGAAATCTTGAAGTTTTTCATAAAAAACAAATTTATCATGAATCTATGAAGAGTTCTAAGACTCATGGTGAAGAAATTACTGAGAAATATTTGCCCTATTCTGTGTTATTCAAGGAATTATGCATGAAAAACGGGACACTTTTCAACACAATTTAAAGAAAAAGTTTAATTTCTCTGTGACCGATGGTAATATAGTTACCGAATCTTGGTCAGTCTTAATCTTTTTGCGAAGGTTAGCACCTCAACCCAAAATTTCGTGAAAAATCTCAAATTTCAGATTTTTGATATTGTCGATAATCTCAAATATCATCAAAGTAAGCCAAGATTTTCAAACACTTTCTTCACCATATTTCTTAGAATTTTCCATAGATTACTTGAAAAGTCATTTCTGGTAAAAAATGTTAAGATTTCAAAAATCTCAATCTTGATGATATTTTAAAATAGTGATATTTTCATGATAATTAACTTTTTTCCATGAAATTTCCTCTCTGACATAAAGAGGAGATGTTCTAGGGCCAGGTATCAAAGCTGCAACCCCATCGTGTGCATACCTCAGCAACAGAAGAAAAAAACTTTTTTCCATTTATTTTTTGGGATGAGGGTACATGTATGTAGGCCCTACTGAACAGACCCAAAAATAGGAAAAGCTTCTCTTAAAGCCCAATAGTATGCATTAGGTGACTCTTTCTCCCTCCTTACCTTAAGACTGGTCTCCTGTCCAACCTATATGAGCATGTGGTAACAGCGAGACTGAACTAATACCATGTCAAAACAAAAATGGCCGCCATACCTTCATCACTTCAGAAATTCAACGCGCTATAGCGTGACTAACTCTAAGGGTAAGGTCACAGGCTTCAACTCATTTTTTCATGTGGAGCACCTCCATACCTAATTGGTAACTTAGATCATTCAAATAGATAGATTTGAGCAGTTTTATCGAGTATGCATATACGACGTTGCCTAAAGATCAAAGGTTACGTCGGCCGTCTTTAGATACAAAACCTAACGCATACTGTTAGGCTTTAAACTGCAATGTATACTATTTTCTGAAATGCCTATCACCCAAACCTCCTATTGTCCCTACAAAACATTTCAGCGTCCAAACTGAAACGAAATGTACGGTGTATTTGTAGCGTATGTAGGCCTAGTAGAGTTACACATGCAGTCGCACTTACACTGCAAGAACTGGTAATGTCGGTAGAAATATCAGTCCACATGCTGCTGCGTGCCAGTGCCAGTCCCTGATAAGATAGCCGGATAAGGCAAGCAGAAGACCGCCAATTGGCCATCCAACTCTACTGGCTGTCAAGATGCGGTATTTTGATCCGAGATACTCTGTGGGTATTACCATCGTCGTTGCTACCAATCCACCTGAAATGAAAACAAAATGTGTAGAGAACGTAGCGACGGTATTGGCGTTGTGCTGGCATCACACAAAGATTCACCGAATTTCTTTTTCGTTTTTACTGAATGACTTTTAAGAGAAGCTTCTATTTACCTGAACAAAGGCCAACTGCAGTGCGAATAGCCAAGTAGACCATCCATGATGAAGATAATCCCGATGATGCTTGCAGAATCATAATCGCTGTCCATATACACATGACGGTCTTCTTTCGTCCAAATGTGTCGGAAAGAAACCCTCCGATGAATGCACCCACGAGGACCCCGGCGAAAAATATGCTTTGGATGATGCGGCTCATGTAGCTTTTTTCGCAGATGAAACCCCACTGTATCATGAAACGAAAACCGAGTAGATTACATGTACATAGCTGTTCAAAGATCTTGCGATGTTTCAAGACAGCCGCTTTGTTCCACATCATACTACCAAGAATATTGGCAACAATAACTGGAGGTGGGGTTTAACGGTGCTGTGGCAGTGTGCACAGTGGATATATCTGCTAAATACTGGGCCGCAGTTGCTTCAGTAGTTTGATCATTACTCCGGGGTTATAAGTTGTCAAAAGTCTATTTATTAATATGTGAGGCGGTCGGTGTCTAGGAAAACCCGTCGGATGTCGCGTTTGAGGAAAGTGTTAATGGCCTTGGTGAACCCGCACATGTCAATAGCTGAAATGTATTACGTAACAGGCGAACAGTAGCAGATCAGTGCACAGGCAACCTAACAGCCCTTGTTGGCCACTCAGCGACTTCCGACGGTTTTCCTAGACCGCCACACATATGCATGCGTTTACATACCTCGGTGCTAATCGACGTAAACTCATCAGAGTAAGTCAAGTTTTCACAGCGAGTTGAAGGCAACTTTTTTAAAAAACGGAAAAAATTATTTTTCCCTTTTTAATGTATAGTTTATTAGTAATTCAACAACATTTTTCTCTTTGAAATTTTTTCAAAGAGAAAAATGTTGTTGAATTGATAATAAACTATACTTAAAAAGAGAAAAATAATTTTTTCCGTTTTTAAAAAAAATCGCCTTGTTGTCGCATTCGGGCAAAATTTGGCTGTCTTATTTCCTATTTCCTCAATGCCATCACTGTCTGTGTGTAGCGGAATGCAACTCCAGCCCGGGTTCGCCGATTCGAATATAAAATAGTACATACATAGTGATAATGTCGTTTCTATCAATGTTCCAAATATATAAATGGAAACCTGGTAGCATCCAATGTGGCCAATCTTATCATAGAGGTCGTCAAAAGTTTTCCTTCTATTGACAAGATGTTCTTCGTTCATCTCCTCCTTGCGTTCCTCTTCAGCCATGTTGATATTCAAAGCAGTTAATGATTTGGAGAGAAAGGTATGAGATATCTATCCAAAGGTATATTCCAACTGTTAAGAACAAGCTGCAGGTACATGTAGGTCTATCCAGTGAAAGTACAACGTGCACGTTCGAGGTCGAGAAAAAAATCGTTTATGGTTCTAAAATCCGCCTTGCAGAGACCTTTGGTAGAGTACGGTATCTCAGTTTGATAAATTGCCGTCGATTATCCAGGGCTCTGCCACATGTTTAGGAACAATCTAATTTAGTTTCGTAAGGAGCCTCCGGTGGCGAACAGGATAAACAAACCGGGTGTCTCTAAATAGAAACAAAAGCATGTGTGTTCAATCGTGGTCTAACGGTATTAAGCAACTCTATCAAGGGTCCGCACTATTCTTTTCCTAAAATAAGGACTCCATGGGCCGTATTCTAAAAGCTTCCTTTACTTAAGGTTTACCTTTAGCTATTGTTTGCAGGGCAGAATACAGAAGCTTAGAGGCTTCCGAAGTCTAGGGGACCATGCATATATTTCTGACCAGCACAACTACAGTGACACATCAAAACAACGAAGAAGGCATTCACGTTACATGTACAACATGTATGTTGAAAATGAAGTGACGTTCATTAGGCCCGTACTTCTAAATGCAATCACGATTTCTGGCATGTGCGGGTCAGTCATGTCAGTACATGTAAGATTACGAAAGATTTGGTGATAATTACAAACATTCCTAAGTTAACAGACGCCATAGTTCATTTAAACGTTAATATCATCTGGTAGATTTGCAGCCATATATGGCAAACGGTTTGTCCATTTATTCCAAAAACAAAGTTTTTGCCCTGGTAACTTAGTTAATACAGCTAAAGACAAAGTTTTGCTCTTGGATCTCATATTTCAACTCCAGAACTGTAGTTCCAAGATCAGATGAACAAAAACCTAGATTCTTATGACAAGCGGTTTGTCCATTTATTCCATAACTAGTTTTTTTTCTCTGGAAACCTTCCTTGCCATATGATGCGGCCAGAAACTTATAGATTTGCGGCTAAAAACTTAGTTTCTGGCCGCAACATCCGTGAACTTAGATTTTGTCGAGCAAAATCTAGGTTTTTGTTCAACTGATCTTGGAACTACAGTTCTGGAGTTGAAATACGAGTTCCAAGAGCAAAACCCAAGTTATGCGAGCAAAAACTTTGTTTTTAGCACTGCAAACTAAGATTCCAGAGCAAAAACACAGTTTATGGAATAAATGGGCAAACCGCTTGCCATAGCCATATAGGCATACATGTAACGGTGTGATTTACATTGTTCATGTTGGCCAATGTTTTCGACCGAGAAAGATCTACCAATGACGACTGGTTAAACTTACATGCTTGCCCGTGGAGGATATGTAGGATGAAATGATGCGGGCAACGTGGCATACAAATAGAAATTTTTTAACAAAATGTTGTTTTCAGCATGTAGGCCCTATCGTGTGTTAGTGATCGCTTTCAGTCCTTAACCACGTGATTGGGAATGGACGTCGGTTTCTAATCGAATCCACTAATGGAAGACACTGTAGTGACTTAACATTTAGAAATCGAAAACTTACGCATGTGAAGCCCAACCGAGTACAAATCGTAGATTTCAAGTTGGCCAATCACTGTCATGTCGCATGATTATAAATGGTAAGCATAACAATTCCTATCCTGATAGAGAATATACTGTGGATTGTAAACACGTGAAAGAAACATGTCAATGAGAAGGCCTGCAATATCGCTTTAATGAGGCCAATGAACAACATTTATCTAGGGAATGCCGACTGCCCATCAACAAGTTGATGTATGATGCACCAATTTATAACGTTACAATGGTCTGTCTAATTGCAGCAATACATTAGTCCGACATCTCGAGGATTTGTGTCGTGTCATCATTCATGAAATTCCCGTCACACTACACAGAAAAAAAAATCAACTCGAGTGGAGACTCAGAGTCTCACTTTAGGGACAAAATGGTTCGAAACACTTTTTGACTCAAAATGAAACAGAAAATATTTCGGCCCGAGACAATGACACCTCGTTCCGAGGGAAAATATTTCGGGCCGAGTTGTTATTGTCTCGCGCCGAAATATTTTCTGTTTCATTTTGAGTCAAAAAGTGTTTCGAACCATTTTGTCCCTAAAGTGAGACTCTGAGTCTC